>KK499859.1:279115-397708 GCA_000688715.1 Glossina pallidipes | reverse complement strand
ATTTTTTTTTTTTATTTTTTTTTTTTTTTTTTTTTTTTTTTTTTTTCAACTCGAATCGTCATTACGATTATATTTTAACCCCATTATTATGATTATTGTTATTATTTAAAAAAAGCAAAATAAAAGCTTTACACACATCGTAGGTAGGATTAAGAGCTTTTTTCTTTATTATCAAAGCATGCGTATGTACATTTTCCGTGTTTTTAGCAGTTTATTGAACTTTCTGTTTTCATTTTTATTTTTATCGAGTTAATGTACTAAACGATTTCATGTTTCTCGCTATACCTACCCCAAGTTCCTCCTCAAGTTCAAGTTCTTCACTACTTTGTCTGCTATTTAGGATATACTTCTGTTTTTTTTGTCTCTGGCAAAACCAACGCAACGGAAACCTTGTCAATAACCTCTCCACGTAAGCAGTTCAAGTTCATTGTCGTATCTTAACCTCAGTTATGGTTAAGCTATTGTGCTCTCTTTGTATATCGGGTTCTTGTTGCCATTTCATCACTACACTAATGCGTGTAAATATTTTTGGTTTATTTTTTTTATTTTTTTTTCATCTTAATTTAATCTTTGCCTCAATTTGTCAAATATTTTAAATATTTAGCCATTTGTATACAAAATTATTCTTCGGCTTTCATTAAATATTTGAGAAACGCTTACTCTAATGTTATTGTCACGAGGGTTTGAAAAAACCCTGTTAAACCCTTATAAAAATCGCGTTGTCAAAGTTTAAAATTCAGTGTCTGTCTAGAAAGCACTCGTGACGAATACACGTTTCCACGCATACGTGTTCCAACAGCATACGACAAATCATTTCCAATTGAATCTAGCCATAGTTTGGAAGAAAAAAGCATTTTTGTCTCATACTTAAGTGCTCAGTGCTGATAGTGAATCAATCGATCGAAACTGTTTTCAGCTGAAGATGTAATGAGTACTCTCGGCCTCACTAATAATTCGGAAGCTATTAATAAAACTGTAATTATAGGAGACTTTTATTCGTAATTGTTGCTGTCGTTCTCGATTGGCTTAACGTATTTAAGAGCTGTTCGATTAAATTAATCGTAATTTCAGTTTTTCATCGCAAACAACAAATCATGGAACGGATGCATAAACTGTTTACAAACTCGGGAAGCTTATCCAATAAAAAACGTCTTTGTTTTTTTGTTTTTGTATTTAAGACTAGTCGTAGCCCATTTATACCCTTACACTACTTTTGGTGCAGGTTATATTCAGTTTGTGCGAACGTAAGTAACATCCACAGAGGCGAAAGACAGACTCACCTTTTGTTATGTCGATCGATTCAGCGTCATTTTCTGAATCAATTTAAGCTTGTCTGTCCGTCGGATGTCCATGCCATGCATTTGTGTGTTCAATCTATAGATCGCCATTTTTGAGGTATTTTCATGAAATTTGGTACACTGACATGTTTCGGCCCAAAGGACATTGTTCGGATCGGTCCACTATTGCGACCATTTCCCAAATGCAACTTTTACAATTTCTCCACAAAAATCGCTAAATAATAGTATTTCGACAGTCAAAATTGGTGTGAAAAATTTGTTTCTGCTGGGGCAATTTTTTGAACCCCTTCTCGTATAACCGTTCCTACGAAAAATTAATCATTATATGGTAAAAAGGTGGTGAAAGTCAATTCATGATAGTAAATGGGCATAAAAATCAACTTTATCGAATTTCGACCACTTATCTCTATTTTTTCGATACCACCACACACACATAAAAGGATTCCAAGGAAACGTAAACCCTAAACGCCGAAACGGCGTAATTTGTAACGTTGTGTGATGAAAATTTGTTCATGATAGTAAATTGATATAAAAATTAAGTGTGGAAAATTTGAAACACATGTATTATATATCTTGGAGTCCATTCCATATAACATTTCTCATGATTAGTAATCCCCTCGGAAAATAGTTTAATTTTTAATATTTTATGATGAAAACCGGTCCGTACGAGTAATTAAGCAAAAAAATTAATAGTAGGAAATTTGGATTAGATAGCCCTATTTTTTAGATCCTAACAAATGCTAATGGGATTATCACAAAAAGCAAGCCCCTACATGGACAGAAAGTCTTATCTCTAATTTTCTATGAGGGAAACTAAAAAATAACATTTTTGGGAAGCGAACTAAGTTTGCTAAATTTGGATCACGCCATTTGATATTTTGGGCGGCCTTCAATATACGGGTTTTCATGAAATGTATGCCTTTGCATGAAAGTGATGTGTAACTCACACGTAAAAAGGAATGAATAAATGCGCTAGACAAAGATGTGTAGGATGTCTAATTGTTTACCTTGCCCTACTATAATATGCCTACTTATTACCTGCTAAATCTCGAATAACAATACTAACGGTAAACTTTACTTTTCAAAATTTAAATAACAAATTGACCGCCGAGGGGTTTCAGTTAAACTTCTTTTCTTTTTAAATAGAAACATGATAGTGCAGCACACCATGAGAACCCGTATATGGAGGGAGGCGCGAAGTGTAAACTCGAATTTCGATGGATTTGTTGTCAAAGAGTTTATTAATTTTCATCTGTTTTTTTTTCTTCTTCCGATATTCCAGATGATGCGCTGCGAAAACCTAGGCCACCTAAATGTTTATGTGTCATAGGAACCTTTATGTAAGAAGAGATCCCAACAATGAGTTCCTTCTGTTCAGACTTGAAACAAAAATTTATACGTCAAGTTACCTCGTTACACCGACCGTTATCACCTTAAAATTCTAAAAATTACATATTTTGCGATATATAGGATTACACTTCGTTGAAGACTTCAGATGGAAACAGTTTCAAGATCTAAGTGATGCATACTTGGCAAAGTAAATTTTTATTTTAACCCAATTCAAGTTTTATGCTAATGTGCTTTGGAAATTAAAGCCTGATGCCATATAAACGAATATTTTTGTAAGATATTTTATATGAGAGAGAAAGAGAGACTTTAAAACAACTTTCCACATTCACTTAAGATGTCAACATCCATATATATCACGAATTCTTGCCCAGACACATTAAATATCGTAGGCTTTTAGATCAATTTCAACCTGCAACTTGAATAGAGAAAAGCATGGGCAGCTATTATATAATACGGACAGACAAGCTTCTGAATCTAATTCTGAATCAATTGGAATATTAAAGAAGAAGCATTTATCTTACAAGACTCCCGTTTTGGGTGTTGCATGTTGCATGAACATAAGTTTAATATAGTTTCGGGGGTAATGTTAATTATCATGTCGAAGAACAGACCAGAGAAGTTCTTATTATAGCTCAAGTAGGAGAAGAAATACAACATTTTGCCAAGCAATCTTTTGCAAGGTGAGGATCAGTGGTCAGTTCATGGTTCACGGTTGCCATCATCGAACAAGCATTTTATCGTATTTGCATTTTGCCTTGATGGTTCCCGTTAACAAATATGGTACTCGATAGTGTTATTAATTTGTTACACACACACACCGCTGATTTCAGAAATATTCGATTGTAACTGCAACGAATGCGAAGCCCAACTCGGTTTGAAAGCAACTGGGGTACCAAACATAACCCAAAATACGATCGTACCGTTATCGTTAGATAGCTCAATGACAAAAACTGCAAAATTGGGCCCCAAAGTCAATGTCACGAATGGTTTTTACTTCAAATCGATCCGATAAATTTATGTAAAAATATTATGATCAAAAATTCATGTCAACTCTCTCGTCTTCTCTCTCTTTCTACTCTCTTCTCAAGATTTTATTATGAAAAGAAAATACATTTCCCCGAGCAGACGGTCGATAAACTTGAGGTTGGTCGCATCTGGACAAAAAAAAATTACATCGCTCGCGATACATTTCTCCAAAAAAAAAAAAAACACAGGTATGCGAGTACAATTATTGATATCTTTTCGTCAAAGACACTGACTGAGTAGAAAGCTTTTCTCTGGAATACCTATATAACAACATTCTTTCTTCCTCCTCGCTCTTCTTGCT
Source organism: Glossina pallidipes (assembly GCA_000688715.1). Taxonomy (NCBI): domain Eukaryota; kingdom Metazoa; phylum Arthropoda; class Insecta; order Diptera; family Glossinidae; genus Glossina; species Glossina pallidipes. Next base: position 393,733 of record KK499859.1, on the reverse strand, counting down.
TCATTTCTTAAGGAGATTTGCAGGAACTTAGAAAATCTCAGAACTTGCTTTTCTCTATATGAGAAACCTTGAGAAAAATAATTATCGATTTTATTAAGACTGACACTTAGCACTGCTTCAACGACAAGGCATTGATCTGCAACTGTTTATCGTAATTCGTAGGTTTTGTCGTACATATGCGGCAAGTTCAATGTAAACGTTTAGTACATAAGGGAATCGCTGTAACTGATAAAGTAAAGGGAGAATAGTGATAAATACACCCGATTTTCTTTTTACGCGATTTTTTTTACACGTATTTTTTGGGAACTTATCTATCGTGTAAAACGAGAATTAGGTGTATATAAAAAAAAAAGTGAAATGAGAAGAAGTGAGATGAAACGTTGACATGTGAAATGAAATGTGTGAGGGGAAAATTCACTTAACCTAATTAATTGGATGAATTACAACTTGAACTTACTTTGGCAGTTCGGCATTCTCCCAATTGTATCCGGCTCGTCCTTTTTATTTGTTATAGAATGCGAAAAATTTGAATTTGAAAGCTTTCCAGTTTTAACGAATTTCGTTAATGAATTCGTTGCATTTTGTACATTTCTTAAAGATTTCTCGTTCAGGTTTTTGAAAACCTTATCGAATTCTAGTTGAGATTTTCGTTGTCGTTGCAGTTGTTTTTGCTGTTTTTCTTGTTGTTGCTGCTGTTGCTGCTGTTGTTGTTGTTGTTGTTTCTGCGAACGTGATATTTTCTGTTGTAGGCCATGCAAGTGTTCTGATAGGGAAGACTTGTCGCTCCCATACGTCAGCATTGAACGATTATTTATCATCATTTGATTAAGATAACTGGAATTGTAAAAAATCATTTGCGGCTTATGTTGACGACGATGCTGATGATGATGATTCTGATAATTGCAATGGGAATAGTTTGGCGTTTGTAAAAGAACATAAGCACTCGCTGTTAAGCACGCACCAAATCTGGCTTCTTGATACGTCAATTGTCTCGAAGACTGACGATATACGTCACCATTACTTGATGCATAAGTACCGCTTTCGTTCATAGCGGCTGATATTATCGGTATCGTTAACGGTGGGACAAACATAATTAATTTATGCTAAAGTTTTTTTGTATTTGATTTTATGCTAGAGATATACACACACACGGTCTTTTATGTTATATATAGCTTTACTATGTGTAATCAGTGCACAAGTGTTTAATAACTAAGAACTCACTACTAATGTTTTCCAATTTTTTATAAATTTTCACTTCATCGAACTTTTCAATCAATTTATCAAAATACACTTTACTTAATGAATTTTCACATTTAATAAATTTTCCTTTATTGCAATATGATGACGAATGTTCTTGTTGCTTATTTACTGATATTAAACTCAATAGATGTTGCATTTCAGCTAGAATTTGAAAAAAACAAAATTGTATATAAATATATATATATATATATATCTATATATATATATATATATATATATATAAATATGTTTATACATTTAACGATAACTCTTGCAAGGCACTCTAAGCATCCGCCGTTTTGTCTCGTTTTACGTTTTCTTTGTTTTCTTTCTTTTCCTCGAGGTGCATGCAGACTTTGCAAATGTAATTATATAGATATTCAAATGTTTCTTTGTTGTGATGCCAAAATTTGAAAAAAAAAAAAAAAAAAAAAAAAAAAGAATGAAACAACAAAGACAAAGATCTTTCCAATATTCTCTGTCAATTGGCTTGAAATGCATTCATTCGTTGACTGAAATTTCTTTTCGGCTCGTTTTTGCTTTATTTTGCTTGCTTTTTTCTAAACATTCGTTGCTGGTCCTGTAAATGAAATAGACATCAATTGAATGTTTGTTGGCTAGCTAAAGGTCTGCTGCATATATGCATGGGTAGTATGTATATATATATATATATATATATATATTCATATATATACAGTATATATACAGTATGTATATATATATATACATACATACATATATATACATACACGTATCTATGCATTTGTTTATCTATGTGTTAAGAGTTGTTCCTTTATTATGCTGTTAACGTTGTCGGTGTAAACAAATTGAGATCTTTGGCCAAAATTCTGCATTATCATCTATTTAAACGTAAAATTTCCCATACACGCTGAACATTCTGCATGCACTACTGACGTCAATGTTTAATTTTATTCTAAGCATTCCGTTAAATATGATGACTGATGCATTAATGGAGCGGACTTTATCCTAACGGCTTGGCACCTTTTACCATTTATTTATCTAATTTATTTTAATTTTACATTAAAATTAATTGATAAAAATATTTCACGTCATTTATATTAATATGCCCTCAGTTGACACGTTACCACATCTTGTACACGTGAATACGATCGTGCCTTGAGATTCTTGAATAGATCTTTTATTTTGTGTTTCTAACCCTTAAGCGGTACCAGCAGTGGTGTTGTGCTAATCGGAACGCTAATTTTTTTTTTTACCGGAACGCGTATATATAATTATATAGACAGGGCCGATCCTGGGTCGGCGGCCGCTCACTACGAAACCCATTTTGTGTATATGCATATATATATATATATATATATACCTGTCTATATAATTATATATACGCATTCCGGTAAAAAGAAAAAATTAGCGTTCCGGTTAGCACAACACCACTGGGTACCAGCATCTTAAATGGCGAATAAAGTTTGTAAGATAAGCTAACTCTACTCTACTCTATTATCCGGGCTAGAGATACGATATTACTATGTACATTATTAGGTACTGCACAAACTTCGAAAAAATAAATAAAACAAATCTTTTCGCACACATTTTTTATGATAATTCATGACTTTTTAAAGCAATGTAAAAAATATTTCACCGTAGCCGATATCTATACCATTTACGTCGTCTATATCCGGCCAAAATAAGAGTATAACTCGCACATGTGGGCCGGAGCATCTAACGGCTGAGATTCAGATATTCATAGGCGGCGAAAGTGTGTCCAGAACTGTCGATACCGATAAGGAAGGTAAGTCCATGAAATAAATTCTTCAGCAGAACCATAAAGCTTTGTCAGCGTTCCCATCAACTCGTTGTCGTTTTTTAATCGTAATTTCCTGCCTTTGAAATAACCTACCAGCAGTGGCCTTTCCCTCCTTATTTGCCTATGACACTCCTAGAGATAAATTTAATGAAAAGTTCTGTACTAACTAATGCAATAAAAGGGTAATGAAAGAAACTTTGGGCATTTCGAAGAAGCTTTTGCAGAGTCAGAGAGAGAAGTCATGAAAGTTATTTCTTGTTAAACGTTAATGCAGAATAAAAACAAAAAAAAAAACAAGAAAAAGAAAAAGAAAGGATAACAAGAAAAGCAGTTTTCTATGAGATCGAAAATAAAGAGATTTAGAAGAACCTTTTCGGATAATCGCTTGGGATGCGACGCTCGCGAAAACAAGTTAAACATAAATGCGTAGGAAATTTGAATGACACTTTTTTTTTTTTAAAACAAAGCAAGTTTAACATTAATTGACACAATATTTAAAGTAAAACTTCAGCACTGGCAGTTCTCTCTCAGATTCGGAAGAGAAATTGCGAGAAAACCTTTTGTAATGAGGACAATTTTTAACTAATTGTTTAGATATACACTAACGTTTACAAATTGTAGGATTCAGTTAGAGCAAGTATTTACTTGAAGATGGATTCGAAGTAACTTCTTCTGAGGCTTAGTACAATGGCAGTGTAATTTTGAGAAAAGTTTTCTTTCGCGTCCATTAAAACAGAAACTCTATTAGATAGCCCCTTCCTCATCATCATCGTGCTCGGGCACTGCGTGTCTGAATGACCGATCACATACGAAAACGAAAAAAAAAAGGATTAAAGAATGGAAATGAAGAGCACAGCAAAGGGACTCTCGAACATCAATAAAGAAGAAGATCATCGTTCATTTAAAATGATGTTAATTACACTATCACCCTATTGAAATTTGTTCCTAGGTTTGAACGAAAAAGTCATCTATACTCAGTAAACTGTTACCAAAGAGAAGTAATTTTCATTTAATTTGAAAAAGCATTTGTCTGTGAACGCAGACAATTTGTATTCGTTTGTCTCTTCTTTTTTTTTTTTTATATAAATATATATAACGAAACGAAACATACCGCCTGTTTTTACTTGGTCTTTATTTTGATCTTTTGCCATCGTACCTATGCAATCATCATCATAATCATAAGGATAGAAACAAACAAACTGTCACACAATAGCATTAGTAACACTCATCTTCCGTCCACCCCCCATGCCTCAAGCCCTTCGTAAATACGCATACACATACACACACACCAGGAAACACACATACACATGCACTTGTCAAAGATCGATTCATTTAGTTCCTTCTCTTGCTCAATTAAAAAGAAAAAAACAAAATATTTTTTTTTTCTAATATTTTTCACACAAACATTTCTTTCTCCCAAGAATCCCTTTATCTCAATACCAACAATTGCAATAATTCCAAAAATTACTTTATAACATACAACTCTTGACGCGCTTTTCAAAATTTCGTAAAATTTATTTGTTTCTTTTTTTTTTTTTGTTTTTTTTTTTTAATATTTAAAACTTAAAGTAAATAACGCGTCTTGCACTTTGAGGAACTGCAAATGATCTGAAATTAAATAAATATAAACAAAAATTTTCAAACAAAAACAAAAAATGCCTCTAAATGCAGAGAAAACCAATAGAACCAATACAGTGCACAGTGTTTGTGCACAAACAAATTTCATGTACGTGTGTAAACAATGCCAATTGCAAATGAGAGATGAAAAATCTCGTCAATCAAATAACGGCAATTCGCTTTCGCATGCTTATATTTCTCTCTCTCTCTCTCCCTTCCTCTTATCGCTCTCTTCAACGCATGCACACACACACACACACACTCACACTCTGTCTCTCTACTTGTCTGTATATGGGTTGTGTTTGTAAGTCAAACAGCTGGTCGCGTTAATGAAAGATTTGAAAGCTTTTTTTGTACTACCCATCACCGAAGGATGAGAGGTATATTCGTTTCGTCAAAACGTTTGCAACGCCCAGAGGAAAACATCAGAGACCCCAAAGTGTATATATATATTCTTGATCACAATCAAATTCTAAATCGATTTAAACAAGTCCGTCTGTCCGTCTGTCCGTCCGTATATTATCTGTTGTAAATATTCTTCTGGCTGCAAAAATGAAGCTGTCGACTTCAAATTTGGTACAAGCATTGCAAGTTTTTGCATGAAAGTTCGTATTGAAACTGGGCGAATTCGCTAGAAGGACACGCCCACAGCACCACGTAAACTGCAAACACCTCTATTATTCAAAGGGAATTAAAAAGCCAGTCTTGTGTTCATTACTCATAAACTGTAGCAAATAAATGTTCAAAAATTTGAACAAATATTCTATGGGCGATGCTGTAGCATTTGTGCACAAAAATGGAAAACATTCGCCACGCCTACCCAATATTCTAATGTATAAAAATTGAATTATTTTTTCAATACTTTTATAACGCGCAGTAAGAAGTTTCGAAAGTCCCACAAAGGCCAGTTACAACCCTTGAATGCACCTAAACATGGCCGCCTGTTCGTGTGTCCATCTCCCTGTTTGCGCAACTTTGTAGTATATTTGGTAAACATTCTCCCATTAGCGAAGCTGAGGATATCGCCTAAAAATTCGTAAAAGAATTTGGAATTGACCTAAACTTTTCGAAGGACACGCCTACGTGACGCCCACATGACTCTACAACAAAAACTTTTATTTTTAACATAGGAAAAATCAACTGCGTCCGCTCCATATTGCAGAGCATGAGAATTTTGTTCTTTTACTTCTTTTGTCTGCTTTGGGGTACACCGTGTTGGGTATAAAAGATTCGGTCCCGATCGAATTTAATTTTCTTGCTTGCTTTATATTAACAATACACACTTTCACGTTTTGTTTTCATTTCATTGCATTTTCAGTATCCGTGTGTTGCATGTCTTTCCTTTATTGATATTATTGTATATTGTTTATTTACTTTTTAGTTTAGTAGTCTGTAAGTATGTCAAGCGTCTAAATCTTTCATTATTATCGCTTATGAAAATAACAAAATGCTTTGTTTTCTATTAAGTTCTATTTACGATTGCCTTTGTGTTGCGTGTACTTTTTTTAGCCAATATTGAGAACATGTGTGAGAGAGAAAGAGAAGATTTTATTAAAGAAGAAATAGAGAGACAACACAAAGAAAAAACAAGAATTCTCTAAAACTCCGTAATTAATTGTTTAGCAAGAACTTAGATAGGAATGAATATGTAAACAATAGCACGTGCATGGCAAATGTAAACAAAAATTCGAATTTCCAACAACACAACCACACGCGGTACTAGGCGTAACAACAAACACAACACAGCCACAGTAATAATGGTTTCGTTTAACAGCGATATTATCATCTCTTAATAGTTATGTTGCGGAAAGTGACGAAGTTAAACAAAGTTAACATGTTATGTAAGGTTAAGTATCTTGTAACATGAAATACATAATAAACTATCGTATGGATATGCAGTAGCATTACTGTTACTACATGCGAGCATATATAAACCATGTATCCATACCATAATCATAAATTAATCCGAGGAGAAAAATAATCACATAACAAGTTCTAAATATAACATCACCGATGAATGTCCGTAATTCCTTATTTTCAGATCTGTAAATACACCCAATTCTCTTTTTACACGAATTCGATTTAACACGAGTTCAAAAGAAAAAAATTTCTTTTTTTACACGAATTATTTTGTTTTAACACGATTTTATATTTATGCATTTCAGATATAATTTTTCCAAAGTAGAAGTTATTTTTTATAAAATATTTAATGAAATAAAATGTGAAATAAATTAAGTGAACTCTAACAAGAACTTTTTAATATTGTTTACAACTAATTCTCTTTTTACACGAATTTTTTTTACACGTATTTTTTGGCAACTTATCTATCGTGTAAAAAGAGAATTAGCTGTATTTCGATCACAAATTTTTGCCTTTTAGCTAACCATACATAAGTTGACTTATATCGATCGGCATACACATTTCGGCCCAATAGGAATTTACACTTGCACGAAACTCATAGCCTTCTACTTGATTCGAATTCTTATATATTCTGCTCTGGTTAAGGATTCATTTACGTTTACAAACATGTATTGAATAAATACTAAATAACTATTTCCAATAGATTGTGACGAGCGCATCCGAATGTATTACCTTTACCGTTATCTTTAAGCCCTTAAGAAATGACATATGTACGCTTAAATAGCAAGTTGTTTAATTTTGAATTTAGAAATGAATTTTAAATAACACTTTTATTAAAACGAAATAACAAAACGAATAACAAATAAGAGAATTAGGTGTATATGTAATTAAGGGCGTATTTAATCATCTATTAAGTGTATTGATAAGCTTAAGAAGAAAGAAAGGACAGTTGTTCATCTTATACGGGAAATGTTATGCCGAATTTCAAATCGATGTTGGATTTCTTCTCATTTATTTCAATCACTAAGCTATTAAAGCAGTAAAGTCAATCCCTGGATATGATGATTATTTTAATCTTAATCAGGTTTAAAATTGATCTTCACAAACATTCTTACAAACATAGAATCGGAAAACCCATATAGAAATCCAATACTTGCCCATTATTCTTATTTCAAGAATAAATGCATTATGAAGAGTTTACCTGTATTCGGGCAAAAGAAAGAGAAAAGCTTTTGCTTTCTATTTTAACGAGAACGAGAAATGCTCTGAGAAGCTGTTGCCTCCATGTGCATGTAAGAAATTGCAAAACATGCTGAGCAGAACGATATTGCGAGTGTGTGCTTAAAATGTAAACAATAAAGTAAATATTGTATTAAGAGCAAAATACCTATTATACAGATAGCTTTTGCATGACTCAATCATTAAATTCGATAAATATATTCCATGTATGGAGAAATAATATTTACAATATTCGATAAATGTTGGTAACATATTTTAGTTTATTGCTCTGTTTAGATTAAATCCTGATAACAATCATTGCAAACCATGTTCAAGCTCAACAGATGTGTCTGTGTGTTTTACGTCTGCACTTGGCGTGATGTCTTAATCAGACGGATTGTCTACAACCATTGGCAATCGAGAGGTAAGTTGATTGACGACCCCTCAGGGAGAGAGATAGTTCCCATTGAAGGGGGCCTCGCTACCCTGAAGTACCGAAATAGAAAATGGCTATGAGCCAAGTTCTCGTTTAGTGGTCTACGTCGAGGCCTATCTAAGCACCTCTTAAATAGCTCCCCGCGAGACTTTGGGGTAACCACGGCCACCACGAATACTCCCCGAAGGGCTGTGCCCAGCAGTCGGGCAAGAAGGCATTCGTCCGGCATTCCGATGGGTAGTGTGCATCTTCCTGCCCGAGCAATCCTATTTAGGGCAACCTGACCCCCGGTTCAAGCTCAACAGTACATTCTTCTTAAGTCTAATTAAGACGAATTGCATCGAACTTTTAATCTACACTATTGAATATATATTTAATAGATATTTTCAGAGAAGAGCCAATGAATCGTAAAGCAGGGACTAATGAAAGTAAAACACTTTAGCTATGTCTTGGATATTATTATGTCCTAATATTATTACTTATATCTGTCCCTGTCCAACATTTAACCAACATTCAGGCTTTTCACCATTGAGCTCAATACTATCTTGAGCACGACTACATGCCACTGACTGCAAGTCTTACTAATCAGCTAAACTATCTCTAATTTGAAGATGAATGAGACTTAACTAAGAGTCCCATTCTTGGAAATATTTGCATCATTTGTTAAATCCATATTTGCTTTAAATTATTTACTTACTGTCCTTATAAGTTAATCATGTTTACCTAATGTTCACATAGTGATTTTTGATAAGCTCAAAAAAAAAAGTTTACATCAATATCTAAAAAAGATAGTATATTACAGTGTTCGGCCTAATAAGGACAGACTATACCCCCATCTTCCACTTCAATTTTCATGATGGTAAGCATTTAAAAAAAGAGACGAACGGATGGATTGACAGAAGGACAACGGTATACACGCAGTGACAAACGAAAGGTTAGAAAGTAACTACCCATCTATATATAACGGCTATTAAGATATCGAGAGATTGTATATGTATCGAATAAACCATGAGAACGTTTCCAACTGTATATGTATATAACGATCCGGAGGTTTCTATTCACTGGAAGAAAACGTGTTTTTCGTTTCCCTAAGTGAAATGTGAATTCATCCGAGCTGATCGTGTCGATCTTTAAAAATTGATTTTCGCCACTTCACCTGGAACATATAGGAAAACTTTAATCGCAAGCATGCGGACAGATGGACATGGCTAATTTAGTATTTTCCGGAAAAATGCAAAAACTCATAACTGATAATAGTCATTATGTACTGAAATAAAATTTATTTTGAATTTAAAGAAAAATTGAAAAAAACGTGTGACAGAAAATCTCTAAATATTTTTTCCCCAAACCGGTCGGTATTTATTTATTTAGATATTGCCAAGCAACAACAAAATTTTAGACACACATTCTTTGCTTCCATGGCGCGGAACTTTATGAAAACCCAATCACATATATGTAAATGTTTAAGTGAAGATTAGTTTACATATATAAGCCATCGTACAATAATCTCTTCTTTTCATACAGTTCGTCTCGGGGAATAGAAAAGAATCAGAAAAAAAACCCAAGAACAATTACGGCCGATAGGCAACACTATCCCCGGAATTCTTAACTATCGTTAGAATTTCAAATTTCTCTCAGTCGCACGTCGCAGCTACGTAAGCAATTTCACAAGAATCTATTAACATGTGAGCGTATAGTTAAACACTTTTCCTTTCGTTTACTTATTTTCATCTTTTTTCAATTTTTTTTTTTTTTTTTGTTTTAACTCAACTGCCATAGAATTTATTGTTATTATTACCTTTAGTTATAGAAACTGTTTTATAAAAGTTTTTTTTATATCTTTTCGCGGGCACTTTTCTTACTCTTAGTTTAGTTCGTTTTATTTATTTATCACTACCGCTTGCATAAATTTATTACCGCTGGTATAATTTTAATATGTGTGTGTGTATGCGAGTACCTTTTACCAAAAAAATAAAGAAAGAAGAAACAAAGAAAAGGAAAAAAGAAAATGCAACAAGCAAGTTACGCGCTTCATCTGAAACTGAATAAGCTTTTCAACTTTCATTAATGTTTTTGTCCAAGTATCGCATATAATATAATGTTCCACACACGACTACAGTATGTTTTCGGGTAGGCAAGCTGTGAAATTTTCCAAGTATTTTGCGTCATCATTTGACAATTAATCAGATAGCAGACAATAGGGAATGGGACAACCAGGCCATGCATGCAACAAGTACTTTGAAGGCTTACACACTCACACACACACACATCACGAACACATTTATATAAATGTGGGGGCTTTTCTTTGTTGTGTGCTGTTATTTTTTTTTTTTTCATTATTATTGATTTCCACTTGAAAAAGTTCAAAAAACCGCAAACTTTTAACCTACACCCCGGTTAATCGCCTATACAGTGCATTGTATATGTAAAGCTGTGTAGAAGCCATTAATAGAATGGCTTTGGAAATAATTAATTAATGTAAACATTTCCGAAGAAAGAGTGAGAGAGTGTGAGAGAGAAAAAGAGTGAGCGACCGTGAGACGAAGAGGGTGGAGAGGGAACGAAAGAGAGCAAATAAGTGTAAGTGACCGCACACTCTCCAATGCAAGCAATCATCATTCATTGAGGGCATTCAAGACTTTCTCCGATCAATTAACATTTAGTGCCGGTGGATGTGTAAACATATGTTAAATGCAACAGTGTGAACGAACTGATGAGTAAACCTTATAAAAAAAAATTTTTTTTTTTTTTTTGTATGTTTTTCTTTCATAAGAAATGGGTCAACTTTTCTTAATAATAAACGAAAAGATTATATTCGACGTTGTATGCCTACGCAATTCGTTTGTTATTTCGTTATAATAAAAGTGTTATTTAAAATTCATTTCTAAATTCAAAATTAAACAACTTGCTATTTGAGCGTACATATGTCACTTCTTAAGGGCTTAAAGATAACGGTAAAGGTAATACATTCGGATGCGCTCGTCACAATCTATTGGAAATAGTTATTTAGTATTTATTCAATACATGTTTGTAAACGTAAATGAATCCTTAACCAGAGTAGAATATATAAGAATTCGAATCAAGTAGAAGGCTATGAGTTTCGTGCAAGTGTAAATTCCTATTGGGCCGAAATGTGTATGCCGATCGATATAAGTCAACTTATGTATGGTTAGCTAAAAGGCAAAAATTTGTGATCGAAATACAGCTAATTCTCTTTTTACACGATAGATAAGTTGCCAAAAAATAGGTGTAAAAAAATTCGTGTAAAAAGAGAATTAGGTGTAAACAATATTAAAAAGTTCTTGTTAGAGTTCACTTAATTTACTTACACTGCTTACACATTTTAATTCATTAAATATTTTATAAAAAATAACTTCTACTTTGGAAAAAGGGAATTATATCTGAAATTCATAAATATAAGATCGTGTTAAAACAAAATAATTCGTGTAAAAAAAGGAATTTGTTTTCTTTTGAACTCGTGTTAAATCAAATTCGTGTAAAAAAAATCGTGTAAAAAAGATAATTGGGTGTATATATATATATATTTATAAGTATTTGTATTTTCGATCAGCGTAAGGCTTACAATCGATTTATCCAAGGCAATCTGTCTGTTATCTGATAAAAATTTTCAAGATAAATTATTAGCGATAAATTTTAACCAATGACAACATTTTGTATCAATTTTTTACTGTATTTAAGTGATAAAGATTTGGTTTGTAACTACAGAATAAAATGAAAATCCATCGTTTTTTCTCTATGCCTGGTCTACTTCAAATTTATGTGAAATGAAATCGTTAAGGATGGACGAGATAATAACTAAAACTATGTATGTGTAATATGTGGGATGAGTATGTATGTGTTCGATTCTTAAATGCGCACTTCAAGAAAATTAATGGCCTTACAACATTATAAATATTTAATTAACAAATAATATGGAAAAGCATTTCTTATCTTCTGTACTTATGCGATGTTTATGAAATGTCTGTAAGCCTTATATGTCTGAATGGAATAAATAAAAAGTGAAAACTTTATAGTGAGCCATCGGTAAATACCCTCCATTGCTTCTCTTCATACAGTAATTCATATAATGATTTTTAAAATTAGGGCGTGATATGAGAAGTGGTCAAAAAAGTGTTCCAATCAAAATCAGTTTCTATAGCGTTCATCTTTAACCCGAAACAACAACATTTGTTGCAACAAATCATATCGGAGAGTTTAACAAAATTGCGTCTTGTAGTCTGAGCACAAGAATTCAAAAACATATATAAGACAGACAGGCGGATAGACGGATACGCTAGCTCCGTAAAAGATGGATCTGTCGCATATCCTTTGGAGTGTTGTATACTCGTATAAAAACTTAATACACCCTTGTGTCACAAGTGGTGTAGAGCGTAATAATACACGATAAGACATTCAATAAATTTTCATCATAATTTCATGCACGGTAATCTAAAAAATATTAAGCGTCTAACTGATGTCATTTAGCTCATTCTGCTTATGTTGCGACATAAGATTAAATAGCGCTCGCTACATATTATTATTATAATCACAGCAATTTTGCTTACTAAATGCTCAGGTTAGATAGGTGAATGAAGCAATAAAAATTCATCTTGTGTCGCTTATCTCTTTCAGGCTTCGATTTAGGTACAATTTTACATTTTAGCTAAAGTAAGGATATACACCTAATTCTCTTTTTACACGATAGATACGCTCCCAAAAAATACGTGTAAAAAAAAATTCTTGTAAAAAGAGAATTAGGTGCACACAATATTGAAAAGTTCTTGTTAGAGTTCACTTAATTTATTTCTTGCTTTCGTGCTTACACATTTTAATTCGTTAAATATTTTATAAAAAATAACTTCCACTTTAGAAAAGAAAATTTCTGTAATATTAAAAATCGTGTAAAAACAAAATAATTCGTGTAAAAAAAGAAATTTGTTTTCTTTCAAACTCGGGTTAAATCATATTCGTGTAAAAGAAATCGTGTAAAAAGAGAATTAGGGGTTTACAATATGAGAATATAGAAAGATATGCAATTTCTTACCATTACGTATGGAGAAGGCTTCTTAATTAGGATCTATTTTGAATCAGTCGAGAGGGCAGAAATCGGCGAAAGACGTAAAGTCTGTAGCTTTTAAATGAACTGAATCAGAATAACATGAAATTTGATAAGTATCGTTTGAAGACTGGTACTGTCCAGAAATCAACTGTGTGTCTGTCCACAATGATGCCATGAATGTGTCAGGCAGGAGGTTCATTGAGTGATGTGTTATATAATAGAATGATATTGAAGAAGGGAAACGACAGACGTGAAAGTATAACAAAAGGCATATTTACATCTAATTTAAGTACTACGAGCACATTAACATGGTAACTTTTAATTCACAACCATATGTTACTTGACTTCATTGTGACATCGACAATGTCGATGCCTGCTATGGAGATTACATTGGAAATTAATCACACAATACAGACCGCTAAGTGGACCAAGTAACCGTGTGAAATCTTTGATAATGAAGGGTAGGAATCAAGTCTACACATACTATTTTGAGAATTTTATATGTAAGTAAGTGTGGAACTTGCTTCGTACGAGTGGGTAACCATAAACATGATGAATCATGTTAATGACTTCTTCATCGTGAACCAATCGAACATCGATCCGTAAGTTACCACCGGTGTTTTGAAGACTTTTCCGGCGCAGATAATTCCTTTTATAGAATGAGAATATTCTCTATTGTGCTTGCCGTTCTGTTGATGCTGGCCGAATGTCTATGATCTTTCCTTACATATCAAGTCCATTTGGTATATGTTATTAACACTACCTTCACGATCTCTGAGTTTATTCAATTTATTGTAAAATACTCCGAGTTTTACACGGTTCGTCTTTTGCACATAAAATTGTCAATCGATTAACATTCTACCCTGTCTTTCTAAAATAACTGAACATTACTCAAACAGACAGACAGACGGAGCGACAAGAAGATTAAGAATGTCATGCTGATCAAGAGTATAAATACTTTGTGGGATCTCTGAAGTTTTCTGCTGGGCGTTGCAAACGTTCCGACAAAATGAATATACCCCTTATAACCCTTCGGTGATTTCATTGATGGGTATAAAAAGTGTTGACTTATGTCAGGGTATTCGTAGAAATCAAATCACAAAAAATTTCTCCAGAATAAACGCACAACATATTTAGCTTAAATTTCTACGATACCTCTATACGTTTGTAATAGAGTTAAACTAAGAGTAGCGCATAGATTTATTCAGATTGACTTTATAAAATGTATTATATTATGTTTAATCAAGTGTTCCCAACTCATTGAAACGTTTTAATGAATATCTTAATGTATCGGTTGTTCGGTGATTAGACGAAAACATTAGTTTCACTTTTTTGGTGGCGAATTCTTTGCTAGCCAAAGTTTCTAGATTGATATCGTAAGAGTCTTCCTTTCGCATAGCGATCATGGGTAGAAATGAATAAGAAGCAAAGAAACCATATAGTTCGCGGGAGGTAATCTCCATTTTCATTTCCTCCAAAGTGGGTATTTTCTCGAATTGCATTCTTTGCAAAGAATCGCGGAACGCTGCGTAGTAGCTTTCAATCAACGAATCGCGACATTTCATTAAGACTTTCAACTGCACACTGCTGTTAAGGAAGAAATTTATGTCGCAACCAGGGCTGCCGAAGAAGCTATGTTGAAAGTCCACCTTTAGAAGAACAAAAAGAAAAAGAAGAAGAAGAAGAAGAAAAATTAAATCTAATTACTTTTCGTTTAAAAAGCTTCACAATATATCTTATACTTACAAATACAACGTCACTTGGCTTTTTTTCATTGTATTCATCATATTTAAACATGAAATTATTAACCCATAAATCGCCATGATTTAATACCGTTATTTCATTCAGTTTCGCTTTACCAGTCCTCACTAAATTTTCGGTAATGTTATCGCAATGTTTATGCAATTTTTCAGTTATTTCTTTATAATCTTCGCCCCACGTTGCTACAAAGTTTGCCAAAGTCCTCAGTTGCAAAGTCATGAAATCTACAAAGCGTTCGCTCGTTCTAATGTAATGCTCATCTAGCATACCTGTCTTGAAATGATCTCTAATAAAGGGATCCTGTATTAATAAGAAAGAGTGAAAAGAAAGTTATAGTCATCATAAGGCGAATTTTGGATACCCATCACTTAACCGTTTGAGGCCCAGACGAATCCCAGACAGCGCGAGAGAAAACCCAGACAGTTTTGAAATAAAATCTAAACAGCGCGATCGCGCTGCTTGGGATTCTTCGACAGTTTTTTTTTTTTCAAAACTGTCTGGGTTTTCTCGACATGAAATTTGAACAGCGCGATCGCGCTGCTTGGTACTCAAACGGTTAAAGCAAATGAGTAAGAAATGCAAAATTGGAAGCACGTCAGCCGATCGAAAGCTTACTGGATCGGTTCAAAGGAAAGCGACTAAAGAGCATTTCAGTTTGATCTCTATCTCGCTCCTTTGCTTTCTCTTTCTGCCACCCAAGCGCTCTCTCGATTTTTGTCGCATGTAATTTGTACCTTTTCAATATACTGAGAGGTTGCAGAGCGAGAAAGAGAAAGGGAAAATATAAATTTCTTTCTTCGATATCGAGTATCGAGAATTGAAAGACAGGCACATAGGTAAGCCAGCAAGGAAACCTCAACGGAAACACATACAAAGAGACAGAAGGTCGAACAAATAGATACAGGGATAAGGAGGCAAATAGATGGAAAGACAAGAGATGGCGGGACGAGAAAACAGAGAGCAAGACAATAACATAAATAGAATGATAGAGAGACGACGCGATAAGGAAACAAACGGAAAGACAATAACTCAAATGAAACGACAGAGAGACAATGGGACAAGAAAACGGACAGACAGTCAATAACATAAACAGAAGGATAGAGAGACGACGAGACAAGAAAGTAGCTAAATGGATAGATAGACTACTAAACAAAGGACAGACAATTGAAAGAATAGACTGACAAATTAGCGGAACACAGAAGCGTATACAAGCGGACGAACGGAATGGAAAGATGGACGAACATGTCCAAAAGGATTGACGCAAGGCAAAAGTTATAGATTTTCTGACGCGTATATTCTACGCATTACAAGCGGAACGGCAATATTAGCGCATCCTTATCTGGCAGTGGTATGTGGTATCATTAAAATTTAAATTTTTGCGTCCACTTACTTGCTGTGCCATCACCATGGAAGCTGCATGAAATTTACCCAATTTTTCGAGTGTAACCTTACAATGCCCTTCGTCGAGTCCATCCTGACGACTGGCCAAACGATAACCATATTGTGTTAAATCATCAAAAACAATTGTTTGCATGGGCTCGCACGTACTATAGAAACATCTAAGTGAGTATAGCAAAAATCACATGAAATCCGTAGACTGGATATAAGTTATAATTAAATTAAGTTTACTTTGCTCCAAACTTTGTATTGTCGCCTATTAACATTTCCAATTTACCCAAGACATCAAAATAAAAAATTTTTTCACGCAAATAAACCGCAAAATCCTCGAGAAACTGCGTGGCTGGTGTAATGGCAATACTTTTAACAATTAGCGCCAACTCCTTATCGAATTGGGTTTTACTGCTACGATATAGAGCTTTGGCGCGATAAATTTTACTGCAATAGTTTTCCCCCCCACCCGAATTATTATCAGATAATATGATTTTCTTAATATCCACAGACTCATCATGTAAACCATCTGCTAAAACAGTTTTAAAGAAATTCTCATTTAAATAGTTTGGCAACTCAGTGGCCATATTGGACAACCTCATCGAGCTTCAAAGGAGAGCTTATTCGAGAATGCTTTACAAAATGCAAAGCAAAAAAAGAAAGGAAAAAGTAAAAGAAAAAGAAAGATTCCGTCTTTCAATTTTAAATAATTTTTTTTTTTTTTTTTTTTTTTTTTTTTTTTTTCTTTTTTAATCCAACGTTCGCGACGATTAGAGTGCACTTTTGAAATAAAATTTTCTGATTGCTATTATGCTGCTTTATATAGCCGTAAAAGTTATTTGTAACAAATATTGTATTTACTTAACAATACGACATACTTCAAGCATAAGGTCTATCTATGTGGTGCCCATCGAATTGTGATCATCTGATAAAAGGAAATCTAAAGCAATTGTTATATATAAATATAAATAAAAAAAAAAAAAAAAAAAAAAAAACAATGAATGCCATGGCATTCACAATGGTACTCGTGCAATTTTTTAAGCAAGTGTTATTAATATATTAAAAATATATAAATATAAATAAAAAAAAAAAAAAAAAAAAAAAAACGCAAAGAAGGTCTAAGCACCTGATATTTTGAAATCGAATTAATTAAGTTTACCTACCACACTTACATTATATTTAGTAGTTAGTGGTTAGTTAAGATTTTGCTTATTTCAGAGCAAATGAGTCGATCACTTCTAAGAATATCAATATCAATGCTTATCTAATTAATTACGAATAGAAATGCACACTGACCACACTTAACGCCTATACGATTGACTATAGGCACTGAATCCGAAATAGGCCCACGCGCCTAATTAAAGGTTACAATTTACGATTGTCTATAAGCCTTCAAATTATCATTAGTTTTATCTAAGAAATTCTAATTTATTGTCAATACTTTTTGTCAATACAGTTAGTTATAAGTATATTTATTTGTACAAATAACATCAAGAAAGATAAGTACATCGACATATGTTGAATTTATCAACGGATTTGTTACACTCAGAAACTGAGATCGCAATCGATTCAATTGCATATCCATCCGGCATAGTTGGAATGATCAAAGTCGTAGTAGAAATTAAGACAATAACTTGGAATAGATTTCAATTTGAAAGGAATTTCAATGCTTTAGCACCTCACCTCGCCCACCACCAGGCATAAAAAAAAAACAAAAAAAAAAAATTACGCTAAAAAGATTACTTTCGCATCAATAACTGTTCAAGTACAGCAATACACTTCCGCTTTTCACATATTTACCTTCCATAATGAGTATCTAAGATTCGCTCCAAGGCGAGTAAAGTTCTCTTATTAGCAGGTAGGTAAGTGCTCTAGATATTTCTTCAAGTTGCTTGTCTAATAAATGATAGATACAAAGCGTACCGTCCGCGTATGTGTTTTTGTGAACCAGTTATTTGCAGTTCAGTCAGTAATCAGCATAGAATGTCGAATAAAAATTCATAAGTACATGTCTGCTCGATAAGTGCTCACTTGACTTTAATCATTCAATAAAAACAGGAACAAATTTATTTGATTAAAATTTGCCAAGGAACAATAAGTAATCCTCCGGAAGTCGATCATCAGTCAATCGGAAATCATTTGCAAAAAATCTCTTTAAATTTCACAGATCCATAAAACAACTACTGAAACAACAACAACTTTTCGATCCGTCACCGAAGGATGAGGTGTATATTCGTTTTCTCGAAACGTTTGCAACACCCACTCGATATCACTCGAAGTATATATATCTTTGATAAGACGGACACCACTTGTGTTTTTCAAAAGGAATAAAGCATCGGTTTTTCGCTTATTACTCATATTTTACGGACGATTCTGTAACACTTGTACAAAGACGGGAAAAAATTGATTACGCGGACCCATTATTATAGTGAATCAAAATTTCGTTTTTTTCTCAAAACCTTTATAAGGCGCAGAAACGAGCTTCGTCGCAGCAAGAACGCTACAAAGTATATGAATTCTTGGCCAGTCACAAGTTTGGAACGCACCTAAACATGTCCGTTTGTTCGTCTGTCCATCTGTCTGTCTACGCAACCGTTAACGAAAATTAAGATACCGCTTACAAATTTGCAAAAGGATCTAGAAATGACCCAAACCGGTCAAAGGATACGCCTAGAACACCCACACGGCTATGCAACAGAAATTGTGTACATCTTTGCTTTCCGTGTTTTTGGCTTGTTACTCGTAAAGTAAAACACGTATACCATATAAATTTTCAGTTTTATTCTGCGTCCATCCAGTATTAGAGTGTGGTAATCCAGTGCTTTTTCTTTGCCTAGGACGACGGTGATGCATACAAAAGATTCGGTCCCGGCCGAATACGATTATATCCTACACCACTTGTGATACAGGGTATATTAAATTAGGGGGGACGTATATAATACATTGAAAGGCTTAAGATAGATCCACCTTTTATTATAGCAATCGATCCAGAATCATTTTCTGCCTATCTGTCCGTCTGGTGTCTGTCCATTTCATTTTGTATTCAAGTTACAGGTCACAACTTTTGAGGTATTTTGTTGAAATTTGGTACACTGACCAAGCACGAACACTATTGCAAATAGTTCGGATCGGTTCACTTCCACCACTCCCCGTATAACGCCCTATTCTAAATAGTCGCGTAATTGAAACTTTTAAAATTTCACCGCAAAAGTCGCTGAATAATAGCATTTCGACATTCTAAATTGGTGTGGAAAGTTTGGACCGGTTGGGACAAGGTTTTCAATTCCCTCTTATATAACCGATCCGACGAAAACTGAATCTTTATATGGCAAAAATGTCTAATTGGCTCATAATAGTAAATTATCAAAGGAATCAACCGTAGCGCATTTGGACTACAAAGACATATTTTTTGAATAGCACCGCATATAACGATTCTCATGACAAGTAAACACTTACATGCCAAAAAGGCTTAAATGTTTATTTTTTATGTTATGAAAATTTATTCGTGATAATAACTTAACATAAAGATTAGGTGGACCTAATTTGCACGCCAAATGAGTCGATTTCTTGGGCCCACTCCATATAAGATATCTTATGAGTAGTAAGCTTTTCGGAAAACGACTTAATTTTTAATATTTTATGATATTTTATGAAAATTACTTCATAGCAGCGAGTGAGCAAAAAAATTAACGGTAGGGAATTTCGATCACGTAGATCTATTTTTTTCGATTCTAACATACATAGGCGTTATCGCGAAAAGCAAGCTCTTATATGGAGAGAAAATCTAACCTTCCCAATATGCGGGCTTTCATGAAAATTACAGCTTTGCGTATGTAATGGTTGATGTTGCCCGACTATAATGTTCCTAATTGTTTTTACTGAAATTCGTTTTCTTCACAAGTATATTGAAAAGATATTTTTATGTAAATAATTTATTTATTTACATATTTACATATTTACTTCACCTAACCTAACCTAAACCTAAAAAAATTTGAAAAACGCTTTCGCTCTTAAAGAGAAATGGCTTTTCATATAAAGCTAACCTTAAGGAAAACTAGGTTGCCGCTAGGCATTATTAAACGGAGTCTGGCGACTTATGCGTTACAAAAGGATTATACACTCAATTCTCTTTTTACACGAATATTTTTTACACGTATTTGATTTAACACGAGTTCAAAAGAAAAAAATTTCTTTTTTTACATGAATTATTTTGTTTTAACACGATTTTTAATATTACAGGAATTTTTCTTGAATCTCACAGAGCAAAGAGCGAGATTATTTTTTATAAAATATTTAATTAATTAAAATGTGTAAGCATGAAATAAATTAAGTGAACTCTAACAAGAACTTTTTAATATTGTTTACACCTAATTCTCTTTTTACACGAATTTTTTTACACGAATTTGATTTAACACAAGTTGAAAAGGAAAAAAATTTCTCTTTTTACTCGAATTATTTTGATTTAACACAATTTTTAATCTCACAGGGCAAAGAACGAGATTTTTCGACGAGTGTACGAAGCATTTAAATTATTCTCAGAAAAAGTCGCTGAAACTCGGTAGAAGTAGAAGTTATTTTTTATAAAATATTTAATGACCTAAAATGTGTAAGTACGAAATAAATTAAGTGAACTCTAACAAGAACTTTTTAATATTGTTTACACCTAATTCTCTTTTTACACGAATTTTTTTACACGAATTTTTTGGGAACGTATCTATCGTGTAAAAGGGGAATTAAATGTATTTGAAAAATTATATGAACAATTATATGCAGTGAAGTCAAGTCGTGTAGGATATTAAAATGGTAAGCCGTGTCGCACTATGCCATTTTTACTTTACTTACTTTACTTAAAATTTGAAATTTGAAAGAAATAAAAATGACAGAAAGGTTTCATATTTATTGACCTATATACCATAAAATCTTTTTTGCGAATCTGTGCGCTTTATTGGTATCTCATAGCTTGTATCTCTTCCCTCCCGCCTCACAACCTGCCCTAGTACTACTAGTAATGATAGTAAATAGACTTTAAAACATTTTTCAACGTACGCAACGTAAACAACTTCTGAATTAGTTGTGATTGTGTTTTCTTATTTATTTGTTATTTATTTTTTTGTTTTTTTTTTCATTTCCATTACAATTCATAGCATGTACTTTACGCATATACGCAACTTACAAAAACATATATATATATATATATATTCGCGCAAAACATAATGTACACAGAAATTGTTTAGTTAATATTCTAAATTTGGCCCGAATGTCTTTATTTAGTCGAGTGCCCTTTTAAAGAGAGAGCGCAAATGCGCTCCGCATAAGGTGCCCAAATATATTTAAAACACAAAGGTATGCATGCGAACATGGATAGTATTTAGCAATGAGTCGATGTAACCGACTATTGTTTTACACGGGTCATTGACCATATATGAAGTACGAGAATCGCAGAAACAAATCGCACTACAAGGTTACCAATAATGAATATTGACAAAGTATATAATTAATAAAATTAAATGGTGTCTTTTTTTTTTTTTTCATTTTTTTTTCTTAACTTATTATCATTATAGTATATGCAAATTAACAACAACAACAACAACAACAACAACAACAACAACAAAAAGACATAACTTTTGCTTTCGTATTTAAATAAATTTATGCGATAATTAAACAAAACAATATATATATATATGTACATATATATATACATTACCTTTTATCTTTTCAAATTTTATAGAATTAAAATCATTCGACGTAAATTCATTTATCTTTTGTTTTTTTCCTAAAACACTAAATTATAACCAAATATGTGTAACAAATTATTTATCATTCAAACGCGTACACTCTGGTAGTAGCCAAGTGTCTCTGTTCTCCCTTTTCTTTCGTTTTTCAAAAAAAAAAATTCATTAAAATTTGTGACGTCAGTCAGTTGAAGCGTAATTTTTCACGATGAGGAAGTTCTTCCTTATTCCCTTCTCATTATAATTTAAGCACGTTACTGTTACGTTTTTAAAGCACAAAGTTTTTATTTGTAATTTGTATTTGAAGGCATTTCATAAATCCTTGCTTGTGCTGTTGGGTGCTTGCATGTATTTTAATCATTTTTTTCCCTTGAAAAAAGACAAGTATTGAGCAAAATTGGTACAATTGATGGACTTTTTCTATCTTTCTGGCAACATGGGTTTGGCAACGAAACCAATCATCGATCCATTTTCAGACTTCTCCAGCATTTCGAAACCGCGTACCAGCCAAGCCATGCTTCATCGATCTAAACGGGTGATAAGCAGAACACGCTATGTCTGGTGATGACGCTGGCTACGGCAGAACTTTCCATTCAAGCTGCAACTATGTATCCTTGACAACTCTTAGTCTATTCACGGAGTAACATATTTAAAGTTTCTTTTCCAGATGAAATACTCATCGACACTTTCTTGCACATCTTCACCCTTAGTGTACTGCTTATCAAGTAAATAAAGCGCTCTGAACAAGTAATCGGAAGGTGGCAGGTCCCCGAAAATACACCGCAATCGGAAGATACTCCCAGCCCAAGTTGAAGTTCATTTCCTCGATTGCCTTTGCTTTGTAGATGGAGGGACATACGCGAACGTTCATTGTCCTCAAGACCATAATTTCTGCATGACGTCTCACAAACCACTTTCTAACTGTTTGCTAGATTACTCCGTTTTTCTCCCAAGCTAACCTCATCATAATCATTTCCGTAACTTGAACTTCATGTTTTTGCTGGTTTGAAGCAGAATAACGTGGAGTGCCTGTAATTGACGTGATACTGTCACCCCCCGTTATTGAGGACAATAGTTTTCATAAATTCCATTATTTTAATTTTAATCCTAAGAAATTTCGGAATTTGGAGTAGCGTTTAGTTCTGGCAGGGCATGTTACATAAGAGTTTTGTTCGACGGGTAAATGGGTTTTTTTTTCTTTTTTGCTTGGTATAAAGGGGGCCCGCCCGTAAGAGACATATTTAAAATATTTTAACTTTTTTTGAATTTCAAAAAACCGAACGAACACAACCGACATACAGATAGATAGGTAGACAAGAACAATAACGGAAATTGAACGGCACATCAGCGTGTTGCGCAAGTAACGAGCGCAAGCTCTCTTGTTAATCGTTATGTTTGCTTTTATACGTAATTGGGTAGGGCCAGTATTAATATTTCATTCAATATTAAAATCGGTATTAGATATCTTGAATAATTCCTTCATCCTTCCCTTACTTCAATTTATCAAATGCTTTCAGGACTAATTCTCGTTTGGCTTCAATGAAATCGCCGCGATGCCTTGCAAGCTCAACGTAAATTCCAATATATTTGTCGATCCACTTCTCTTGTTTTTTCTAAATAATTTAGAATAGACAATGAAAGACGGTATAGTGGGACGCGGCCCTATACCATTTCGTTTAATATAGTTATTCATATAAAGACTTTTCAAAAGATGGCTTTATATGGGGCATGGTGGGGTGAAAGTGTCAAAAGCGATCGGAATCATTTTGATTAGCGTCCGTCCTTAGGCCAAAACATATCGATGTAACAAAGTTGAACAACAATGAATACAAGACGGGCAGACGGAGAGACAGAAGCTTAGATCGATTCAAAAAGTGATTTTCAAATCGATCGGTATAATGAAAGTTGTATCCACCCGAATTACTTCTGGTTGTTGCATACGTCGCCACAAACCTAACGTACCCTTGTGATGCAGGATACTACATATTTTCTTTGAAGATATTTATGATCCATTGGTCCTAACTAATTTGTTTGTTTTTTTTTTTTTCTGTTAACTAAGCTTTGCTTAATTGTCTTCTCACAGCATAGCACATAAGCGAAATTGTTATCTATGCCCCTGAAATATTTTTGAAATTTTTTCTTTTATTGAATTTTAAAATTCCCACAAGTGTTATAAATCATTTTTGAAAAAATCTAAGAAATACGGTGTCCACCAACTAAATTTTGGCATTCGAATATTTTGAAGTATTATTAGCAGCAGCAGTCGGTAAAGCGTTTATGCAGCTACTGTCCAAAAAAAGGTGTGTTCAACATAGTTCTGTCCGCATGCGTACGTATCCACATATGAATGCTATACAATACTCGCAAGTATCACGATTAATGGACAGATACAAATATTTAGGCAAAACTCGATAAACATATGTACGAATAGACAAAGAAATAAACAAAAAAAACGCCACTCTCGCCCACCGTCCTCTACCCATACAAAAAGAAAAAACAAAAAGAATTTTCTATTTACGTTTGGGTTTTTTTTTCTTGAGTTGGATTTCAATACAATTTGGTTAAATTCAATTTTTCAGATAAATTGTTTACCAAACCAAAAATTTGTTTAAAAAAAAAAAAAATTCAAACTTAATTTAGAGACTCGTCAGTATTTAAGACTTTACGGGCTAATGCAGAAAAACGGCAAAGTAACCATCAGTAGACAAAAGACAAAAACTTAATCATTGTTTGGTCAATTTTAACGCCTAGTTTGTTTTTAAGGTAAGCGTGTGATATGTCAAACGGTTGACCATATGTGTGCGCGATAAATAGAGTCAAACAAAGCAAAACGAAAATAAGCAAAAACTGAAGTAGAGAAGAAAAAATTGCTAATCAAATTGTTGTTAATCATATTTGGTTTCGTTTCAATACGCGTTTAATACGGACAGCAACAACAACAATAACAACAACAAAAACAACAACAGTCGCTAATATAAAACAGCATTGTAAAAAAAATTTGTTTGTTTTTGTTTTTTGGTATCATTCGGAAAATTGAAACCAAAGAATGTTGTTTGACAGTAGATGTTCATGTTTGATTTCTCTGTTATGTCAAATTGAATTAAATGTTAAAAATTTAAAGGCACGCACACATAGCGATGTGCAACTAAACGCACGTACTCATACTCTTAAAATAAATGTAAATCTATCTATCTATCTATTTAGTAGACGCTCTTGCTACATGAGAGCAAAAAGACCGACCGACTTAAGAATCACTTTCTGAACCGATCTAAACTTGCCTGTCTGTCCCGTTTCTTCTGTTCAAGCGACAGTTCGCATTTGGGGTATACTTTAATGAAATTTGATAGGCTGGCATGCTTAATAAACACCCTACACCACTTCGCCTAATACAATTATTCTTCCCTTGGTTTGTTAATAAAACATCAAATATTCATGCGAAGACATACTTTTCATGAAAGCCCTTATATTCGAGAAGGTCCAAACCGCATCTTATGACGTGATCCAAATTTAGCAAACTTTATTTACTTCGCAAAAATGTTATTATTTTTCATTTTTCATCATAAAAAACTAGAGATTAAAGTTTCTCTCCATACAAGGGCTTGCCTTTCTTGATAAGCCCTATGTATGTTATCGTCTTAAAAATATGCCCATGTGATGAAAATTGCGTCCATTTAATTTTTATGTCAAATTACCAACATGAACAAATTTTAATCATGAAACATTAACAAATAGGCCTCTTTCGCCCAGACGAATTCACATTGCCTGAGAATCCTTATATGCCGTGGTATCCAAAAAATAGGTCTACGTGGTCCTAATTACGGTTGATTCCTTCGGTAATTTTCACTATGAATTATTGAAAATTAGATAATTGTTGTAGGAACGGTTATGTAAGAACGGGTTTTCATGCCAATTTGGAATGTCGAAGCACTATTGCTCAGCGACTTTCGTCGAAAAATTTCAAAAATTACACTTTTTTCCATATAACGACTTTTCAAAACAAGACGTTGCATTGGGAGTGGTCGAAAAAGTGGACCGATCCGAATAATCTTCACTAGCGTTCCTCGAGAGGGCCAACAAGAGTCACCTGTAAGTTGAACAGAAATATACATGGACAGATAACAGACGGACAGACGGATAGGCGAACTCCATCGATATAAGAAACACACTTCTGAACGTTACGCACGTCCGCACACACTGAATATACCGTGTACAGCAAATGATGTAGGATACAATGATTGCTTTGGAAGTTGTGGGCAAACTCAAAAACCGATTGAGCTCATGTTTGAACAAAAGATTACGACAGCGAAAACGACGAATTTGAAATTAAGTTTGGTTTTTCTAAACAAAGTTTTCAGATGCACATTTCCACCGAGAAGTAATATACAATCGTGGCATAGATGTTGCTCTTCATACAAACGACACACACACAAACTACACACACCTTAAAGAACTTGGCGATTTTTACTCAAACATTTCAAATATTAAAATAAATTAGCATAATTTTTTTTGAGTTCCTGTTCCTCGTTTTCCTTGTTTGTTTTAATACAAATTCAAAATGTTTGATTGAAGATAACATACGGTATTGTTTAAGTCCTTCTAGCAGAACTTGTCTGTGCGAAGAGCACTTTTTTAATAACAAGACAATATTTTCTTGATTATTGTTTTCTGTAGCCTACTTTTTGGCTTATGACTATTAAACCATAAATTATTTCATAATAAACGATCACATAGTTATAGCCATATACAACAATAAAAATTGTAACCATTTAATGAAAATACACCCAACTTTTTTTCTTTTACGATAGACACATTCATTAGAAAACCTTGAAACCTTAGAAAAAAAAATCGTGTAAAAAATGCATGTGGCATATGGTAAATTGGGGAATATGTTCCGCAACTTTAAAAAATCGTGTAATACGAAAAAACTCTAAATATTTTCACAAAACTCCGTACAAAAAAAGTAACAACGAAATCAATATTACATACATATAACGCAAAAACAACTATCATTACAAGAAACAAATTAAAATTACTGTACAATGAAAATTCAATCGATAAGTATATGCAAAATATTTACAAATTGAAATTGAAATTAGAAATAAATATCAATTTCGCAATTATCCAGCCATGCACGTTTATGACGAACTGGATCAACAATTTCATCATCAGTAGATATGTCAGCTATGTCTAGTAGAACTGTCGAGTTTGATTCAAATAAGGAATATTACCTTTTTTATTGCATCAATACAAATTGTATTGGAAATTTCACCATCGAATTAAAAAAACTTTAATCCTCCGAACTGGACACTTTAACATAACTATAAATACTGAATAACAAAATACTGTGTTCAAGTTGAAGTACAACGGGATAAAGAAAAAAAAAGATCATCAAATTTTAGGTATTCCCCGTAGTAGACGAAGTCACTCGAAGTGGCAAAATTCAAATTAAATTATAATTTTTTTTTAATACTTATGTTAGAACAAAAAATTTATATAAAAAAGTGTATTTGTTCTTATTGGTGAACCGTGTTATTTTAAAAGCGGTTTGGAAAGAAATCGCGCAAAAGAAGAATTAGAAGATACACCTAATTTTCTTTTTACACGATCTATACGTTCCAGACCTAAAAAAGCAACTGGTAAGTATAATAAACTCTATTGAAAAATTCTCGTTAAAGTTCACTTAAGAATTTATTTGGAGCTTACACATTTTAATTCATTAAATATAAAATAAATAAATAAATAAATAAATTTCACTTTGAAAGAGAAGAAAATAAAATGTGAAATTCGTTAATATAAAAAAAAGCAAAAATAATATAAACAACAAAATGTTATGCATGCATGTTATGCATACGTTCACGTAAGACTATAATGGGATTTCACTGGTGAATCTTATTCATATACACATGTAATCGACATAATTTAACTGAAATGTGAAAAATATAACGCGAAATCACAATTCTTATTGGTGAGTAGTGAGAATGCAAAAAATTTATAAAAACATCAAAAAAAAATAAAAAAAATTCATTAGAAAAATTCATTAAAAAAATTCATAAAATATTGCAAATCGTGTTAAAACAAAACAATTCGTGTAAAAACAGAATTAGTTGTATGCAAATTTAATAAAAGTAAGGAAATTTTAGTCTTCCTTGTACATGACATTATTCTTTTTAATTCGCTTGGAAAATTTAATAAAATTTCAATTCAAAATTCGTTCCTTTCAGAAAGTTTATTAATTTGAAGATTTTCATAAAATTGAGAAAAAAGTGGCTATAACAACTACGACGACATTTTTACTTAAAAAAAAGAAAATGAATAAATAAAAATAACTAGTACATAGAATAAGTAAATAAAAGATTATGAATCCCTTTTTTCATTCATAATTTATCCAAAAAAATAATAAGAGTGAATGTTATATAACAAAAGTGAGAAAAATAGCAGATGTTATTATTGTTCGACGACATTGAAAATAACATGGACACGCCTCATAAACTTGAAAAATTCATTGAAATAGTGTAGGAAACAAAAATAAAGTAATTTCTAAATTGGAAGACGCAATATCTGACACATATTCATTCTTCTTATTTCATTGGATTCAGCCATAAGAGATATTGCCAAGGGATTTACGTGATTACTCAGTCTGACAAGAAATTTAGAAGAAATGCTTTGAGTCCGATTTTTGATTAATGGAAAATCAAAGTCATCACGCACAGGTTTGTTGCTAATGAATCGCGGAGACTAACAATAAAAGGGAAAAGTATTAGATTGGTATTATTAGAGTATTTCAATATTAAAATTACTGGCTTGTTGCTCGCAATTGTATGTTATAAGTCCAAATTGATTGGAGAATATTCAGTTGAGATACTGGTTAAAGTCACAGTCGTTGATAGGAATATAAATGCGATTAGGAATCTCTGAATTACAAAGCAATTTTATTCTTTACTTGTTTTTAACATAATAATCTATTTTTAATCTTCTTAAATACTCCTGATGTTCCGTTATTTATAAACAAATTAAATTTTGGCAAATCAAATGAAATTGTATTACCATAAATAATGAAATTCGCTTATTCGAATAACATAAATATTTATTTCTATATTTCGAATTACTAAAAATACGATCTAAAATGTGAATGCTTCTCATTGCTTTTGTAAGAAAAATTTCGGCGACATATTGCTTAATTTCTCGTGACTCATTTCTCTCTCTCTTTTCACACTTTAATGAAATACAACACTGACTGTGTACGATATTTGTTTTCGTAAACACCCGTTATTTATTTCGATAATTACTCTCTGTTACTCATTTGTTTTACGATCTCATCCGATTTTGTATTGGAAATTTCTCGTAAAGCAAATTTCATATAAAAATCTCAATTAGATGTGAACGCATTATAGAAAGCGAAGAAAATTGCAAGCGGACACAAGTGAAATAAAAGGCGAAGAATTTTCTCAATAATTAAATTCTGTGTTAATAGAAAATTCCAAAAGAAAAAAGAAGACTAAATTAAGTAAAGCCAAAGAAAAAAAAAATTTAAGCAAAATGGTACGACGAGGACGTTCTGCCAGCCCACCCCCTGCTACCAGAAGGTAAGTTTACTTTGATTGCTTTAATTGGAAAATTTTTTCTTATGAAAAAGTCGGATTACGTAGAAGAAAATTCTAGATATCAAATGAAAATCTAGCAAAATAACATGGGAATTGGAATATTTTTGATGACAATGTGTGCATGAGTGTGTGTGTAAAGAATTAACATGGTGAAATTTGTTAATATGATTACATAACCTCATCGAGAGTAATAAAGTTTTATGTAAACGCAATTTACTTTATGAAAATCCCATACTTTTTATCTTCTTCCTGCAGGAGTCCACCACCTTCATATCCTAGCTCAAATGTACCAGCACGTGCTGCTCCTCCTACACCACCAGCACCTGTACAACAACCAGCTGCTGCTATTGGAGCCCCACAGCAACCGTCGATGTTCCAACAGATGGCCGCTACCGCTGGCGGCGTCGCTGTAGGTTCCGCAGTCGGTCATGTTGTAGGTCAAGGTCTTACCAGTATGTTTAGTGGATCTAGCGACAGTAAAGAGGTGGCAGCTCCTGCCGCTGGTGCACCAGCGGCACCAGCTAATCAGCAATACCATGCTGGTAGCGCTCAGCCTAATGAACCTCAAGGACCTTGTGCCTGGGAAATTAAACAGTTTCTACAATGCGCTCAGGGCCAATCTGATTTAACTCTCTGCGAGGGCTTCAACGAGGCATTGAGACAATGCAAAACCCAACATCATTTGCAGTAAAAAAATTTATAAATTAGTAGGCCCTGTTTGAGCCGTTGTCTGTGACATGTAATTTTTTATATTTATTGTCTTTCGCAATGTTATTTTTTTCTTTGTTTGAAAAAATTCCTTATTTTTTGAAATTGTCTTTAAAATGCTTAAAATAATATAAAAAAATTCCAACATTCAAGTAATAGTTTAGATGTAATAAACGCATCCATTGAAGATAACAACGGTGGAATCGACATGAGATATACACAAAACAACACTACTATCCGATTTTTGTTTGTCTCTCTTTCACACTTAACCAGGTTCCGTTTTATTTTCAAAGTACACACTCTTGCGCTTAACCAAAAATTATGTCGTGAAAAATTTGCTCACATTGACAATGCGCCAAATGAAATCAAATAAATAAGTGGCCTGATGCTTAAAGAAACTTGAATTTCATCAACTAAAATTCATTATCCACTGTTGTTATCGAATAATAAAAACAAAACAACAAACAATACGTTTTATTTTTATCACTTTTTTTTTTTTTTTTTTTGGCTTGTGATGACGTACTTTATTTATTAATCTAGTTGGACTTAATTCTCAATTCTCTACATTTATTTTGAACAGAGATAACCAAATCTTCAGGTAAAGCGATTAGCCTCAGCATGCTTGATGTACAAGTTGATGAAAATAAAAAAAAAAATAAAATCGTATGTGCATGGTTTAAATGTGTTTGTATTTGGAAAGTTCATTCTCGATGTTTAGAAATATCCATAAGAATCATATTTTCGAAGTAGTCAATAACATCCAGGGGTCAAAGACATTCCGGAGCGATCAAATTCCCTTATTACAGTGGAAGACTTGAAAATGAATTCGAGAAATTGTTAGATAAATGATTTTATTTCTTTACTATCTCTTGACATCAACTCTTTTCTTCGAAGCTATCTGAATGGGAATTAAACTATGGACCTTCCTTACGATTTATTTATTTATTTATTTTTATTTGCATGAAATAAAGTGTTGTAGCGACCAGCCAATACAAAAGAACATTATATAGAGATTAAGTAAAAATAGTCTGCCTAGAAATTTGCCTTCGTTGCCCATGAGCACCTGAGCCTTTCGCTATGTGCGGTCGAGCGTCTCCAAGTGGAGGCTCCTGTACACATTTCCGAGTTATACTCTAATTTTGAACGAATATGGGTTGCAGTGAAGTATTTTTTGCATCGCTTTAAAATGCCTAGACCCTTGACTGCATCTTTCGACGCTCCGAATATATGTTCTATCCAACGATTATCATGTTGTATTCTCATGCCCAGAACATCAAGGTTCTTCAACATTGACGTAATCAAATTTCATGGAAAAATGCATGAAAAGGCAAGCTTGGATGAATTCAGAATATCACTTTGGATCTCTCTGAATAATAGAAGGTAGGTGTATCCTAAGCCCTTCTTGGTGTTCCTTACGTCCACACAACCTCAATATATCTTGTACCATAAGTGCTGTAGGATAGGCAGTATATGAAATACAACTAGATAGGGGTACTTGAGCTTAAAAGTAGACAGTAAAACGTCAATAAATGACTTTTAGTTTAAAACAGTGAAGTGCCTTAAGCAAATTTTTATATGTTTCGATATGAAAACCACTCTAGTGTATTGCAATAACATTGGGAGGAGTAATAAAAATTGCTAAAATATAGTAAGCATAAGAGGAAGTTATGAGGACACCATCTATATAGTTCTTTCTATGTGTATAGACCTATAAAAATTGAAATATAAGCCAATTACGTTAAATTGACAAACTTCTATATCAAAGGTCACGAGGAACGTTGACTGAATATAGCCGAGGTCGAGGAACCGTCATTCAAATGATAGCACTGGTTAAATTTAGAGTCCATAATTCTCAACCAAAAAAATATAATTCGTAATTTGCGAACTTAATATGAACATAGTGCCTACTAGATCGGGACGGGACACTTATGTTCAATCCGTAAAAGAAAACCGGAGAATACATTTCATCACTCAATAGCTAAATAATAAAGCGCAAACAAAGCCAAGTGCGTCCTTCGAGAGGAGACGGCAAATTAATACGTTTAAGGAGATTTTATCATCGGGAAGCAACAAGACATTTACCCAAGTTAATTGCATAGACGATCAAGGACTGTTGCCTCAATAGAACCTTTTCGATTTATATTAAGATGAAGACATAACAACCAAGAACATTATAGTCGGGCAAGACCGACCCTACCTGTACACCCTACACCACATTGTCTAACACAATTCCTATTTTTATTATAGAACACAAAAGTTATATCTTGTCTCTATATAGAGGCATATTTTTCAAGAGCGACTTCATGGGGAAACGGGCTCAAAACGCAGCCTAATGTAGTACAAGTTTAATCCTCATATAGGGCAGAATCTAAAAATAGCCGTAGATGGTCCTAATTTTGTAGAGTTCGTTTTTATATTAAATTACCGTTATTGGTCAATTTTTATCACCACATATTAAAACTTAGACTTATCTGCTCTACAAAGTATCAATTTTCGTGAAAATTAGAGTAGCATCCAAAAAATCGGCCGAGATGGTCCAAGTTTGATGCAGTTAATTTTTTTAAGTTACGTTACTATTATAATAGAATTTCCATCATGAAGCATTGAAAATGCTACGCTTTCGTCGCATGAGCTTCAATTTTCATTATGTGAGAGAGAGAGTTCAAAAATTGTCCCAGCCGTTTCAAGCTTTTCATACCAATTTCCAACGCCGAAATACTACTACTTACCTTACTTGCCACTTTTGACGAAAGGTGTCGAAAATTACAATTTTTTTCCATATAACCGCTTTTCATAGTAGAGCGTTATATGGAGAGTGGTCGAAAAAGTACACCAATGCGAACAATAGCGTTGGTCGTTAGGTCAAAACACGTCACTGTACCAAATTTCATCAAAATATCTTGAGAATTGCGATCTGTAGCTTGAATACAAAATTACATGGACAGACCTCAGACAGACAAACAGGGTTAGATCAATTCAGATTATGATTATGAATCTATATAATAAAAGGTCGGCCTATCTTAAGCTCTTTTTCGTGTTACATGGGTCTGCACTTACTTAATGTGCCACAAGTAGTGAAGGGTATAATAAAACACGAATTTAATGTTAAACAGTATATGCACGAAGTAATACGCATGGTTGATCTCATTGAATAGGCGGATCAAAATTTGAAAAGCTCTTTATTTCGGATCTAGATATGATTATTGATTAGTTGTAATGTGTGAGTATGGTTTTGTATGATGTTATCTAATACGTAACAAAACTTCAGTATATAACATAACAAGCAAAAAAAATTGAAAAAAATACCACAACCAATAAGGATTAATTTAAGATAAACAAATTCATAACACAGAGAAACTCAACAACTAATAAGCTCACGAAAATGAGGGGTTGGGTAGAGGCAAAGAACATTGACTAACAACTCAATGGTGTCATGAGTTCGAATCTCAAGTACGGTAGAGTTTCCAACAAAGCCGAAGCCTTGGACGCATGCCAATGATTTAAGATTTTAATATTTGGATTTTTTTCTCTCACTAAATTAATTATAATGATGATATTAAGATCACAAAAAAGGGGGGAAAATTAACTTTACAAATAGTAAATAGTAAAAACTTATCACGCTACTCGATATATTGGTCCTATCGTCAACGGACCCAGTCCACTAAAGTAAACAAAAAAAAAATCATTATGTCACGCTTTTGGATCGTCCTTGGACTTATTTATTTCTCACTTTATATTGATATTCATTTTCATCCATTGAAAAGACAAATACTTAGAATATTAGAGTGAAGGAAATTCATATTAAAATTTGAGAAAAGTTTTCGGAAATAGATATAAATTGGACGTGAAAGTTTGGCATGGCAGCAGGACATTATTATTATTTTTTTTTTAATCTAATTTATTACTTTTATAAATTTAAAAAAAATATAACACTCCTGCGAATGGCTTAAAAATAAAATACTTAAACATAACAAATGAAAATAAAATATTACAACACTACCTTAATATAAAACAACGTAGAAATGTAAGTGTAATAATTTTTGCCGGTCATTGATGCAACTGGCCAAATCCGCCGCGCAATGACGACGAGGTACGCAAACGTTTCTTCTTTTCTTCTAAACGATCCATTTGTTTTATTAAATCCATCGCTTTATCAATTACAGTTTGCATATCATCCCGATTTTCACTGATTTTGCGCTTCCTTCCCTTAGGAGGGCTAAGAGTTTGCGTTACTACCTCTTCTATCGATTCATCAACATCTTGGGTTATTTTCTGCACATATGACTTATCCAACTCCAAAGTTTTTTTTGTTAATTCAAACTGATAGCATGTCTCATCGAGATAACGCTCTATATTCGTCGTATTATTCGAATAATGGGAATTTTTTTTCTGCTTTTTAGAAGCTTGCGAGTTCTCTTCAAGTTTTTGTGTAACTTTTTCGGCCGTTTCTATAATGGCATTGACCTCATTCATTGAAATTTCGCATCTTTCGTTGTTTTTTACGGGGGCATTTTCCTCAGGTACTGATATTTGATCTACGGTTACTTGACTTAAAGCCTGATAATTTAGCCACCATGGTAAAATTTGATAATTTTCTAAATCGTTGCGTAAATAGATGACAGGCGATGACAGTTGTTCCTTTTTTAGCTTTTTTAAGACGGAATTAATGCGAGCGTGTGCTATGGGTTTCAAAATTTGTAAGAAGTTAAGCATTTGCAAACTTTCAAAATCAATTTTTTGTACGTTCATGTAATTAAGTTGATTATAAAGTTCCCCTAAGGCGTGATGGGAGGTTTCAATGATATAGTAATCATCCTCCTCTGGTAGACATTCGGAGGTGTAACTTAAGAGCCAAACTTGCAAATCTACTGCGTTTATATCTTTGCGAAATTTTGTCTTTCTTGTTGGCAAACGAATCCTTTCTAATACTTCTTTTATTACAGTTAAACGTTGCGAGTCCTTCCAGTTGTCCGGAAAGTATTCTAAACCTAACGGTATATCGGAATTATTCGGTGGTTCGGGTACAAACTCTTTCAATTCAGTGGGAAATTCTGGCATTTCGATTAGATCCTCTTGAGTTATATGTTCCAAATGTTCAACGGCTTTATTGAAAACTCCAATTACATGTTCCGGCATAGAGCAGATTTTATAAAATATTGGATTTTTCTTTGAGGAATCGAGCCATCTTCGCCATATTTCTTCTCCTAAACAACTATCCAAAAACGTTAATAACTTTTGCTCGGCTAATGCTTCCACGTCGTTGTTATTCGTTTTATACGAGTCGTATGTAATGAAATTTATGGCTTTCGCAAATAAATGACGAAATCTGAATTCTCTGCAAGTTAACTGGCAGCCGAAGCATTTGTAATTGACTATAAGACCTTCTTCCACAAGGCGCTGCAGTTCTAAGTGTTGCTCTAAGCTAAATTTATCATAATTTTCACAATTATAAGCCATTATGGCTAATGGTACATGTTTATAATTTTTCGCTATTTGTAATAAATGCTGTAATCTTTTACGAGAAGAGGAGCACAAGTTTATTCCACTTATAAAAAAGATGATACCGTCATTGTGATTGGCCTCTTCTTTGCTGGGATCACCTTGTTCATTGAAAGCTTCAATGCCACTTAACTTTCTTACACATAAAGCTAAATTATGCTGAATGCCATGCACAAATGGTCCAGTTTCGGTTTGTGCTCCTTGAATGTGTTTCATAAGCCATCTATTGCAAAACGTTTCAAAACCCGGTAATTCCTCGTCGTCG
Source organism: Glossina pallidipes (assembly GCA_000688715.1). NCBI lineage: Eukaryota > Metazoa > Arthropoda > Insecta > Diptera > Glossinidae > Glossina > Glossina pallidipes. The sequence continues at coordinate 357,566 of KK499859.1, read as the reverse complement.
TTAGGTAAACTTATAAGAAGCTTAAAATATTTGATAGAAGGTAAGACCCCAGACGGACCCAAGGCCGGCGTCTGGATTAATAAACTTTGGCCCACTAAGGCAAATAGATCTAACCGATCATGTGGCCAGTAGTAATCAGACCATAGAAGTTGTTTAAAATCGCAGGGCATACCCAAACGATATCTTTTGATCATTTCCATATTTTGCTTTTGACTGGGATGACTCACTTTCTCAGTACACTGGGCTCGGCTGTCGGTAGTCACCCATAAAGGAGTATTGTCCAAAAGTTTGCGTTGCTCTTTTTCTCTGTGCGAATATTTAAGCCAGCGGTAAAAGTATTTCTTTAAAAGTAATTGATCACAACATATTACTGCGTACTCTTCACAGGCCACTTCTTTGGTAATGTTAAATACAAGTTCTTCAAAGAGAAAATTGAGTTCTTGAAGAGCAGTTTTATTTAAGGCAATATACTTTTCCAATTCCTCGGAAGCCACTTCCTTTACCAGATCTTCCACGGTCTCCTCGATAATTGCTTCTTGATGTTTCTCCGAAGCTTGTTCTACCATTTCTTTTATTAATTTAAGTTGCTTCCGCTCTTGTTCTCTTTTACGTTCTTCTTCTTTCTCCTTTAATTGTCTATTTCGCCGCTCTTCTACCATTTTCATTTTGAGTTCTAATTTTTGGCGTTCTTCTTCCAATTTCTTCTGTTGCAAAATTTGAACCTTCTCCAACTCCTGCTTATGCCGTTCCATCTCTTCAAACTTTAATTGTTCCTCAGTTCTATGGGTCACGAAGTTACTAGTAGTGAATGCTTCAAACGGACGGGACGGCAATGAATTGTCCTCTGTTTTGAAGTGTTGAAATATATTATGCATCTTATAAGCTTCTTGCGTATCCTTGGTCAACGAACCAAAAACTTTCTCTGTAGGCTTTGGTTGATCAAATATGCTTCTATGTGTTACGGCTACTTTTTCAGAGCTGACTTTAAAAACAAACTTATTGCTGTCAATTGAAGAAGATCTTTGAAAGTTTTCACATCCATTATTATTTTCAAGTTGAAGTCCCAATGTAGGGGGTATACTTTGATTTGACTGAGCGACGCAATTGGAAAATATGGATTTGTGTTGCTGCTGTCTGTGTTGCTTCGGTGATATTGGTGGTGTTGAAAAGGGAATTTTGAATAGCTTGCCGTCTGTGGAAGATGTTAATGCTGTCGTTTTCAGTATATCTTCCGTGATTTTTGGATTACTTAAGTGGAATGTGGTCCTATTTTTAATAAAATCCCCTTTCAATTGATCTTCGGCCGTCCAAGCTTCGGATTTCAGAAAGCCATTTGCATCGAAACTGTTGTGAGGCTGATGATTCTCAAATAACTCCGCTGAATTTAAGGGATGACCAGAAATACATTCGCCCACACTGACCAACCGCTTAGATTCTACCAACTGCATGAAAAAAATAAATTATTGCAGTAAGGAAAGGAAAACAGAGAGGTATTTATTCACCTTTAAAGCCCTATCCATAACATGTTCCACATCTGGTTTACTTATGCGTTGCAAAAAAACTCCTTCTTCTTCCTTCTTGCACTGCCAACCGAGATAATGAAGAAAACTAATTGTTGCATTTTCATCTTCAAAAGCTAGTATTCTTTGTAGATAGGATATTGGCAGAAAGACCTTAGCTTTATGAGATTTATGTGATTTAATAATGACCTCCATGGCTCGTAAGCGTAATTTATTAAAATAACCCAGTAATATGCAAGCGCTAAGGTATGAAATTTGATCAGATTTAATCATGGAAAAAAATCGTACATAATTATCAGTTTGTAAAGCGCTACAGAAAGCAATCGAATTTTTTATTTCTTCAGCTTTTTGAATATGTACTGGCAGTTGTCTTAACTCCCAAAGAAAATTGGAATCGGCTAAATTTAGCATAATCACATAACTGCGAAACTCAGCCTCGCGTGGACATTGTATACCTTTTAAACGTAAATCGTGATACATATACTTGAGCGTTTGTAGACACTTGGTAAGATTTTCGGCATTGATTTTTTTATCGAATACTACAGCATCTTCGGCGACGAGTCGGGCTGCGCAATGTATATGAAAACGAGCACATTGCTCTACCAATTCTACGGCTTCTAAAGAGCATAATTCTTGTTGGGTGATGTCTTTACGTATAGAACGAGTACGATCCCAAACGAAGTGAAACCAATCACCTAAAGAAGTATGGGGGTCTTCACATAAATCCATAATGCGATGCATTAAATATAACATAGTCATCTGCAAGACCGATTCGGAGCGCAATTCATGAGCTAAAGGAAACTCTTGATCAGCACTACTGCGTGAATATTCTTTAATGGCTTTACGATGAGAAATCGTACTTTTGGGATCTTCGTCTTCATCAGCCCATTCAAACGATGATACCTAAAAGTGTTTTCTGAGAGAAATGTTTCTTCAATGGCAAACGAAATTTAATGTTTTACCTGGCGTTGAAAATCTCGCATTAATCTCTCTTTTTCAGGACACATATCCGGACAAGTGCCACGAGTGGCCACTGCTTTTTTGATATCTGTTTGTCTGACGTTAGCTAATCTTATCAATTTGTCCCTTGCCTCTAAAACACGATATTTATCTTCATTCGTTAAGGCCGGTTTTTTCAATATAGCTTCTAATTCACTGCAATCTACTTGTGGCACATCATCGTCGAACCCTATTGCTTCATTGCTTTGGCTTGATTTGATTGATTTAATGGTACTAGTTGTAATTGGTTTGTTTAGCGTAGTTGCTCTACTAAGAGCCATAGTTTTATTTGTACGATTTATATTAGAATAATTTGGCCCAGAGCCCATGGCTTCAAGTTCAGCTTGAACTTCAGGATCTACCCATTCCTCAGTGTTTTGAACATGAGCGACTTCGTGGGCGGCATAATTTACTATAAATTCAATGCCGTTGAAATTGCCGGCTTCCAAAACAGAAGATTTTGCATCCTCTTCATTCTCATATTCCACTGTGCAACTTAAACGTTTTGGCCTCAATATAAATCTGTTGATTTTGCCGAATTTACTGAAATGCTTTTTCGCCACTAATTTATCCAAAAATAATTCGGGAATCTTCTCACAACTAAGGAAAGTAAATGATTATCTATGCCATATAATTTGTGCGATAACTTTGCTGGGATGAACACACTCACTGTATTGCTTTATAATTCGTAGTATTTTCAGCTGCTGAATATTCGCCACTTTCACGCATATTTTTAGTTTTTCCTTTTTTTAACGCAATATAAAATAAATTATTTTCAACAATTAACAAACTGCCTTTAAATTAATTCTACACAAAAAAAAAAAAAAAGGAAAAAGCCGCATCTGCCGTTGTTAACTGTATTTGTTTATCTCTCTCATCAGCATTTTCTATCCTTGTTCTTCGTTAAGCAACGCTAACTCGTTGTGTATACATCCGTACACATATGGGTATATACACAATACCTATATGTTAAAAGAACCAATACTTACCAGTTGCTATAATACAGTTTATACAAATATCGCGCAAAAATTAAATCACTGTGAAAATAACAAACCGGAACAGAGTCTAGTTGCAAATAATTTATTTCGTTTATTGTTTAGTCAATTTGGTAAATTTATATTAAATAAAATTGTGTTGCTCTGTTGGGTACGTAAACAAAAAAAAACTTATCGTAACATACATAGTATGGATCAGAAAACACGTAAAAATTCCCTTCAATCAATAATACTATAGCTTAAGTACGTTTCCCTAGACTTTTTTTCCCCATTTCCGAAGGATGAGGATTGTGTTCATTTTGTCAAAATGTTTGCGACGTCCAAAAGGAAGGCTCAGACACCCTACAAAGTATATATATTTTCGATTAGCATTAAATTGTGAATCCACTTAAATATGTCCATCTGTGATGAAGCTTTCAATTTCAAAATCGGTAAAATCTTTGGAAGTGCTTGTACGCAAATTGGTATTGCAAATGGGCCAAATCGATCGAAGAACGGGTCTACAGCACCACGTAAACGGTGTAAACCTCGGTCCTTGAAAAGGAATATATAGTTGCTTTTTATTTATTACTCACAAACTAAAGGGGATAAATCTATGCAAATTTGAAGGTATATTTTGTGGGTTATGCTCTAAAGCCTATATAAAAATAAGGAAACTTGGTTGCGCCAACCGAAAATTATAAAGCATCAAAATTTGTATTTGTTTTTTAATACCTTTATAACGCACAGAAGCAAAAAAAACAAAATTCTTAGTCAGTTTCAAATTCGGGATGAACCTAAGCATGTCCGTCCGGCTGTCCGTCCATCTTTCGGTCGACGCACCTGTGCAATATTTGTGGTGAACATTCTCCCATTCACAAAAATGAAGATAAAAGCTGCGAATACCTTTGCTTTTCTGATTTCTGGCATGTTACTCATAAAGTGCATTTACTCTGACAATAGAAAAAATCAGCCGCGCCCACCTATTATTGTAGAGTATGAAAATTTAGTTCTTTTTTACGATAACGGTGATTGGTGTAAAATTGGAATGCAATTTTCTTACGTGCATTGGTGAATTATCCTGAATTTTACAGAATGAGCAAATATTGCTGCTTTTTATTATTTGTATCAGCACCGTGATGTTGGTTTAATTTATGAAATTTTAAAATTATCGATACACAATATGTGCGTGATGTGTGCTTAAATAAATATTACAGAGAAATGAAAATTTAGTTAGAAAATTATATAAGTTTTATTTTTAATGTTTTTATATAAATTGAAGAAATTTAATTCAGTTAATTATTCAACCGCAAATTTTTAAATTATCTTTGTTGATAATTATGAAAAGCACTTAGAATGTTCTCTTTTCAAGACTATTGAACCTTAATCCATATAAACAGAATTTACCCTATTGTTGATTACAAGCATTTAATAAGCGAAAGTAGAAAAAACACTTAGAGGCAGTTCCTTGAACTTGATAAAACCAAGTATTTGCATTAATTTAGTTTATATGGTAGGCTGGGATGTGGAAAGTTTGCATTACCACCTATTTTGAGCAAAAAAAGTTACAGCAGGGTATTCGTGTATGAAAAATTTAAGTGTCGCTTTCGTTTTCAGCTGTTTTTGCGAAACTAATATCTAACTTTCTTTACATACTTACTTAATCAACTCCTAGCATTTGAATTTCTTGCAATTAAACAAATTGCCTTCACCCTGTGTTGAAAGCAAGAAAGAATTAAGGGCAAGCACAATGCGTTGTGTGCGATTGTCAGCTGCGCAAAATCGCACGGCAAACATTTTTTTACATAAACGGAACCACAATATTAATAAAGTATTTAGATTTCTTTGACAAATGATTATTTAAAGCAAAAGACGAAAGGATGGCAAAAAAGTGAAGTCTAACTGCCTACGTTGAACTATATGCCAATCAGACCGCTCAAAGTAAAATGTTTTTCAATTATCGACGAAGAAACAGTTTTGTAGAAAGAATTTCATTTTATTTTTTAATAGGAATTCCAAAACAAAATCATTTGTGGTGACATAATTGAGAATTCGTATAATATTTATTTTTTTTCCTTTACGATTTTTATTAATGGATCAACCATTCGCTAATAAAAGGCTGATCAAATAAAACTTGCCATCAATCCAGAATGCTCTTGGATAGATAGATAGTTATAGATTTGCTCTATAAATAACTCGATAAGTGATTATGAGCGATATCGCAGAGACATTACAGGCCACAAGATATTTTTTCTTTGTGGTTTTCGGGATTTATTTTGTAATAAAACTGACATCGAAACGTTTTCTTACGATGAAATTGTTCGTGACACCAGAATTCTTACAAAATCAAAACAACTGTGATAAGAATGCGCATTCATTTCTCTTATGACTAGTGGCTTATCATAGAACAAGAATATATTCCCAAGGATCGAATCAATACAATGTAGAAAAAAACCAACGGCGTTACTCCATTAATGCAAAGCTTCAATTGCCCTTTTTAACTATAGTTCATCGACATGAACGCATGAATGGCCTACAGGCAAAAGCCCATTGCTGGTGTAGTTTATAAAACTTTCATGGTTTTGAAGACACAATTGGTTCCCGATTATTTTGTATTGTGGGCATATCCTTCCATTCGCCCATTTTCAATATTAGCCCGCATGCAAACACTCCCAATATTTATTCGAACGGCCTAAAAGCTTAAAAGAAAAATTTCTTCAAGCCATCTCCGTAAATAAACGAAAATGTTAAAAGAGGCTTTTGAATGTGCTTTAGGAAAAATTGGTGAGAATGGCGGCATAAGAAAAACCTACATGCCTCCAGTGATCCGTTTAGCCCTTACTTTGGACTTGCAGGGGTTTGAATGGGAAGGGTTCAATGAAGAATGTGTCATAAACTCGAAAGGCAAGTATAGCCAGAATGGAATGATGAGTTAATCTACATGCACATACGTTCTTGTCATACAAAACAAGGATTGACTTGCAATTCATTTTAAAATATTATACTTTCCTTATAGGTAGATTTATATGTCAATGTATTAATGTATCGCATAAAATAAAAATAAAATGATACGTATTAAAAATCAAGGTTCAACGTATATAAAATTATTTCACTTCACTTTATTTGGTCAAATATTTTACATAATTTTGTATAGTTTTGTTATTAAATGTATTATTATTACAAACAAACAAACGTCAAAGTTGCCCCTTATTTTCTTATTATATTTTCGAAAATAATTTTGGGCTGACGAAAGTCATACATAATTCTCAACCATATGTTTCTCAAGGTACGCCTTTCAAATGACAGCTGGTTAACTAAAAGATACATAATTAGTGCTTAAATATTTTTATCGATGTAAATAATTTTTGCTTATAAATGAATATAAATCAATTACGAAAAGCGCAATTGCAAAAAAAAAAAAAATTCGGAACATAACACTTTCATCATTGCATCTAACCAACAACGAGAATCTCGAAATTAAAACAGAATAGTAAGAATAAACTTTGGTCTCTCTTGCTTCTGCAACGCAACACTAAACGAAGAAGTCGTTCTTCACCCATCTGTCTCTTAACGCGGATATTCATTTCTTACAGTTTGTTCTGAAAAATTCTTAAAAAATTGTTGACAAAAATACTCATATTTTGAATTTTCTCCATGAAATATTAAAAATTATACGTTACTTATACTCACATGTCTTCTTGATTCCTTATATGTGTTAAAATATCTATCAAATTTGGATTTTTCCAACTAAGTTTTTTATATTTTTTTGATTTCTAACTATAAACTACGTGATCATTTGACAAAATACAAGAAACATAATACATTTTACAGGATGCAATAATCACTGAGTAATTTCTAGAAAACGTCGTAGATCGTCAGTGTCCTCGATATTAGCTTCACCTTTTACCACTTTGGAGATGAATGCCTGCACTTTAAATGGTAGTCTTTGCTTCGTATCCATCGTTTCCCATACAATCAGCGACTTCTCCTGTAGTTCCCTCATAGATGTGTTAGTGCTACGTGGCGCGTTCCTAACATAGAATTGCTTAAAATTATCTATAGGATCGTCCGATAAATTCTCTTCGCAGAGCGAAGTCCAAAGGATAGGCATTTTTTGTTGCAAGGTCAAATCACACCAATCGATATTTCTATCTTCTTCGCTACGCATTTTTTCGTAAAGGAATTTTGCATTTTCTTCGATTTTGAGTTTTTCTTGCATTGACATATTTCTATATTTCAAGATCACTTCCTTCACACTCTTGCAATAATTTTTGCAAGCTTCGTTAGTACAATCATTCCAATTTGAATGGGACAACTTCGTATTAGTCACTGAGGAAGTGGTGCTTCTAACATTAGAATCCTTCTCATTAGCTATAATCGCAGCGTCATCAGTGTCACTTTTGATAATTAAACTATCGTTTGACTCAGCCCCAACGACATCTAAGATCGCATCCTTCAAAGGGTTGTAAAATTTTGGCCAAGCTTTGTTAATCCAATCCAAAGTTGTGCTTTTAACATTCGAATCGTCTTCTTCAGTTATCATATCATCGTCGTCAGGGTCACTTTGAACAATTAAATTATCGTCGGATTCAGCCCCAACGACATCTAAGATCGCATCCTTCAAAGGGTTGTAAAATTTTGGCCAAGATTTGTTAATCCAATCCAAAGTTGTGCTTCTAACATTCGAATCGTCTTCATCAGTTATCATATCATCGTCATCAGGGTCACTTTGAACAATTAAATTATCGTCGGGTTCAGCCCCAACGACGTTTAAGATTGCATCCTTCATAGTGTTGTAAAATTTTGGCCAAGCTTTGTTAATCCAATTACTTCGATTTAAGTCAAACGACTTCGTATTAGTCACCGAGCCAGCTGTGCTGGCATCGTCATCAGTGTCGGAACCAACCTCCCCACCGTCCTTATCGTCGCAATGGCAGATATCTTCTTCATTTTTATCCGATTGATGCTCTTCGTAGTCATTATCCATAGTCTCCTCAATGTTATTATCATCTTCATTAACACAGCTCGGGAATATTTTTGTATTAATTTTGGAAATGTTATTATCATTTTCATTAACCCATTTCGAGGACATTTTGTATTAATTTTGGAAATTTTGCACAAAAGAAATTAAAAAAAAAAAAAAAAAAACTAATCAACTTTTAAAGGAAATTTTTCTTTCGAAATTGAACTCCGGTTATCACAAGAAATTTTCCTAAATGAGTAAAAATGAAAAATTGACGAGAAAAGTTTTGAAATTTTTTTCCAGGCTAACTAGAAGAATAATATAATTTGTGAAAGTGAAGTGAAATGAGTTTTCGTACTTTAAATTGCCGTTTATACCCTACACCGTTTATGGTACAGAGTATATTTAACTTGTGCGGATTTATGTAATACGCAGAAGGGCTTAAGATAGACCTACTTTTTATTATACCGATCGAGCTTGCCCGTCCGTCTGATGTCTGTCCATGTGTTTTTGTTTTCAATCGACAATTTTCAAAATTTCACGACAAAAGTGGCTAAGTAATAGTATTTCGGTATATTAAATTGGCGCGAAAATTTTGAAACGGCTGGGGCAATTTTTTGAATACCCTTTCCTACAACGGCAATTGAAGTTCGTATGACAAAAAGGTGTATTTTTCAATGTTTCATGATGAAAATCAGATCATAATAGTAATTTAAGATAAAAAAATTAACTGCACCAAATTTGGACCGCATGGTCCTATTTTTTGGATCTCACCCTGTATGAGGATTTTCACGAAAATTGATCCTTTATAAAGCAGAAAAGTCAACATTTTCATATGTTGCGATGAAATTTAATCCCTAATAGTAATTTGATATAAAAATGAACTCAACAAAATTTGAACCAACCACGCCACTGTTTAGATCATGCCCTGTATAAGGATTTTCACGAAAAGTTTCGTTTTCCGGGGCAGAAATGTCTAAGTTTTATTATGTTATGATGAAAATTGATCCATAATAGCGATTCGATATAAAATCTCAAATCCCCAATTTTTGAACCTCTTGGGTACAACAATTCTGACGGGAAGTAAGCCTTTATTTACAAAGAGGCGTAATTTTTAATATATAGTTCCATAGTGATAAGTTCATATAGACACTGGGTACAGTTTTTGTATTCTATGGCAAAAATAAGAATGTGGTGTAGGGTATTTAATTGCCGACCTAGCCCAACTATAATGTTTTCACTTGTTTTATAGATAAGATAGAATGCAAGCAATCGGAAGATGATTTACTCTCAGTTGATACTATAAACGAATATGTTTACCATAATTGCGTGAGCTCATTATCATGAGAATGAAAATCGTTCCCAAAAGGATAAAACATTTGTCGGTTTGCAATGAGAGACCAGAAATACAGTTTTTTATGCTTTGCTTACTGAGTGAGATGTTTTTACGGAGGACATCCATACGGACGCAATATTAAGCGGTTTGTGAAAACATGGACAAAAACAATTGCATTTTTATTTCGTCAACGTCTCAAACATAAGGTAAATAAATAAATTATGACGAAACTTTGTTCAGAAGAGCTGCACTTGCTCTCGTAGGGATCTCAAAAGAGATGATGCTATGGATCGTAAGTGCAGAAGTGAAACGACAGCGATAATACACATGATTATTGGCAGTAACAATTTCAATAAACGTGAAGGGGAGGCAATATGTGTAATGAGCACAGTGACCCTTACAATGTTAGAGACCTGCTTCCGCATTATACTTTTGACATTCAATTATTGCTAAATTATTGCTTCAATTATTTGCTAAATTCAATTTTCTCGAAAAATTCGATAAACAGAAATTTCAGAAGATCTGCCATAAATGGTTTAGTGCCTTTTCGAAGACGTAATAAAATGAAGTTAGCGCTCAAAGCGAGATTATTAAGCACTCAATTATTTAATTGCATGTAAAACATCGCAAAGTTCAATAAGAACAGTGGCACTGAGAGAATAACATGAATACGGCAGCAATTAGCAAAAACGGGCAACAGCTGCTACTGGAAATCAATACACTAAAGGCATCCGTCACGAATGGATGGCGATATACGGTATTAGGTTTATACCTTTGCAAGTTATATAAAGGAAGAAGAATAAGAGACTCTAAAGTCTATAGGTAGACGGTAAGGTCTATTAATCAGGGCAAGACTCTGACCCGATTTAAATATAATAATAAATCCACCCACGACCTCGTTCACAATAAATAACAAGCCAGCAAATTATATTCCACTGCCATCGAATATCTTATATGCAGCATTTTTATTTTAGAAGAGAGAGAAACGAATAACTTAAAAATCGATACTCTGTATTGTTAGATGGGTGTGGCTCATTATTTCCACTTTCGTAAAATATACGTGGAAATTTTTATGTCTATTGCGGGTTATGAGCAATGACGAACAAAATGTAGAAATCGAAGCTGTTCTCAGCTTACGCTGCATTAAAGGCGTGTCTTGTATCCGATCTGGGCCTTTTTCAAATATTGTCGCCAAATTTGAAGGCGATATTTTAATTTTTGCGAGCGGGAGCATATATGTCACAGATATTATTATTAAAAAAATTGTAAGTAAATTTTATATCAAAATGGGAAAAATAACAAAAGTTATTGTAAATGAAAAAAGAAAAACTATTTTAATTTGGAAATTCATTAAGATAATCTAAAGAACAGAACTAAATTAATTTCTAATTTCTAAGATATAGGATATGGTGTCTACTCACTTCTCTTATTTCATTCGATTCATCCAGAATAGATACTTAGATGTCAAGGGGTTGACGTGATTATTCAGTCTGACACGATATTTTGAGGAAGTACTGACCGAGCTCGATTTTTGATGAACGGATAGCCCAGGTCATCTCAAATAGTTTTGTGGCTAACGAAGCTTAATGGGGCATTAACAATAAGGAGGAGGATTTTTAGATTGATATTCTTGGAGTATTTCAATATTAGAGTTACTTACTGGTTTCCCATAGCTGTGTGCGGTAAGTCCAAATAGCTTGGAGGATAGATACGCTTATAGAAAATGCATTTATTTCTTGGATTATGTTGAGCTTGTAGACGAATTAGCCAATAGAGTCTTCTGGCTTTTATGTCAAGTTGCTGACGTTTAGCTATAATATGTTTTTTCCATGTTAATCGTTGATCAATATGTTATCCAATACATTTTGCACACTTGTTGATGGGCATATTGTCTCCATTCGAAAGTAGTAAAGGACAAGAAGCTTTGTTTAACGTGAACGTAATGTGCGTAGATTTTCCAGCATTTATTTTGACATCCTATCCTTTCAGGTAAAGCGAAATTTTATTGAAATGAAGTTGTGGTTCCTTGGAAACATTCATGGCATCGCTGGATGCACGCACAAAGGATTGCGTCGTCCTCAGCGCACGGTGCAGTTAAAATGCTGTCAGCGAACGGATAATAAAAAGTAACAATTGTGTGAAATATTCGACTTGGAACGCTTCCCTAGGTTGTTCCACCCGCAATTAAAAATTAACATTAAGAAGATGAGAGCCTTAGTTGGTCAAGATTTAATTGTTATTCCACTTACGCAATCATAACCACGAAACATCTTAACTCACTTTATCCTTAGCTTCAGTAACAGATATGTGGTCTGCCAGGCCAATCCACGAGACATGGCTAACGCGGGGTCTATCTAGAAATTTCAATATTTCTTCTGCGTCTCAAGTTCCACAAAGATTATTAGACTGAAAACTTTCTTCCAAATATTGGGCGAAATTTTTGGCTTTGTCCGTATCATTTCTGCACCAATCTCCGGACCAATAAACTCTTTTAAAGGAACAATCTGGCTGGTTCATCGTTTAAGATATCTGCTCGTTCTCCATATGTAATGTTCATCGAACATGCGTTTATTAATATTCTTTAAAAAATTGTTAATTTGTTACTTTTTTATCTCAGTTAGACGTAAGCGCAGAGTCTTTATAGCTCTATCGAAATTTCTTTTATCTACAAAAAAAAATTAATTTTGATTTATTTTTCTATCGGGTTGTCATCGTTGATTTTTTGAAATTTTTGTACAGGTATTATAGCATCGTCCATAGCATATACGGGCACATTTTTATATTTATATACAGTGGTGTTGTCGAGCCGGAACGCTCCGGAACGTTGTTCCGGTACTTACTTTTTGGACAGGAACGCGTTCCGGAACTAAAAATGATTTCTGATAACGAGAATTTATAATAAACATTAGAAGACGGGCGAAAATTGGGGGAAATCTCCCCCCCGTCGTCAAATTTGGGACATGAGACCGCACGGAGCGGCCGCCTACCCAGGATCGGCCCTGTCTATATAATTATATATACGTGTTCCGGTAAAAATAAAAATAAAAAAAATTAGCACAACGCCACTGCTTATATATATCTGTTGCAGCTTGTAAGGAACGAGCAAAAAATGAATTTTTTCCTCTTTAGAAAACAGCGATTGTCATAGCTTACGTGGTACATGGTAGACATGTCGTTTGACCGATTTGGCCCATTTTTAATATCAACCTGCGCGCAAGAACTTTTAATATTTCTGCAAAGTTGGGCAGGCAGGAGTATAGTTTTCAATATTTATTACATAGACAGACAGATGGACAACCTTAAATCCAGTTAGGATTTTATGGTGATCAAGAATTAAATGAGAGGCTCTCCGAAGCCTTCTTCGAGGTGTTGCAAACATTTACACAAAATAAATGTACACTTATCTTAGGGTGGAGGGTATAAAAATACTAAAAATAATATATGTATATATGTGTGTACATATATAGCATGCGATATGTGTCTGCTTGCTTTGAAATCAAACAATTGTACTCCAAACAATGCACTACTTCACATGTGGATTATTGCATTTGCCAGGAAATGACAGTTTAGGAGAGGCACTGAGGCACCATCATTACCATCATCCTCTTTATTATTACCAACACTAACGTATGCTGTCATCATTTTCTTCTCTTTAATTAATACAATATACATATTGTATGCACACAGTGTACATATATATATATATATATATATATATATATATATGTGTGTGTGTACATATGTAAGTATATGTACATATACATATATATGTGTGTGTGTCAAGGTGTATCTCGTTTACTCTTATGTATATACAATTTATACACACACACACACACACACACACCCACACATCCATAAATTCAAATGTAAGAAATGATAGATGGATACATATGTGCTCTGTAAAGTGTTCAACATTGCAGGGCGTTGAGAATTTCGGGATTTCCTGCACATTGGAATTGACATTTCGAGATTTCTTTACATTGAATTAACAAAAAAAAAAAATAAATTAAGGAAATTACTTATAATATTTAAAACCAATATATAATCCGTCAGAAAAGTAATGGGAATGGTTTGTTGAAAAATTCGATCTACTGTAGCAGAGGTGAGCAAATTGTTTCGTCAACGGGTCAATTTTAATTTTCATTCATATTAGTGCGAGGGCCAGAAAAAGGTCCGATAGTGACGGCAGGTACACTCCATTTATTACGTTGCTATGTGCAACAATATTGGAGATTTCAGAGACCTTACAAAAGACTCTTGATCAGCATCAAATTCTGAATTGATTTAATCATGACCGTCTGCCCGTCTGTCTGCCTGTGTAGACCTGCAGTGAAAATACACAAAAAGGCATGCGTCGACTGCTTCGATCGCATGTCAGAAGTAATTAACAGAATTGTATGGCGCAGAACTTGTATGCTGCTCCTCAACGGAGCTTGCTAGGCTAATGACTACTAATGCCGATAAAATTTATTTACACATATCGGTATTCATCATATATATATATATATATACGTGCTCGAATATGTCTTTAATTTTGATGAAACTAACGATTCGCGAGAGTCTAAGATTGAAATTTCATTGTTTTCCCCTACGCGCTTGGTGTTAGATCAAATGGATATCGTTTTTTTTATCGATTTTGATAAAAAATAAAGAGTAGGGAAAGATTTTTGATGACGATGTTCTATCCAAAAGTTATCCAAATGGAGGTATGATTTGAAATATTAACAATATACGGTAGATGGGATATGATATATATGCTGTTCTCTGCATCCCTTAAACCAGCCAATCTCTCAGCAGTCATATTAAGAGAAAATTATTTACCTTAATATTTGCCCATCTTGAAGATGTCCACAACTGATTGTGGACTCATAAGGTTTAATGGCTAGCTTGAATTAATATCTCATTAGTACCGGATATTATACGTAAGTTCCATAACTAAATATGTTTACGCTTTTCATCTCGATAAAGAGCAATTACTATTAACTTGCTATATATATATTACTGTTGAGAAGAGTCATATATCGAATTCTTCTGACTTGGGGATGGGTTTTACTTGAAGTATATATCGGCAAACGTATTTAAGGAATGTTCAATTTTATGCTAGGTAGGGGGAGAGAGCGATGGAGGGGTGACTGAGAGTCTTACATATCGATATGTGTGCTTTGTAGAAACTTTTTGTAAATGGCGTATGCGAAATTTCGATTTTCGTGATTGAAAGCCTTCAGAGAGCGAGAGCGAGAGCGAGATAGAACATTTATATATAGAAGTATGTGTGCGCTTAATTATGAGAGTGAGAAGGTGTTAAGTGTTCAATTATCGCACGTTTAACTATGAAGTTGGGTATGTGGGTTTTGAACAGAAATCATTCACACAATAAGTGTGTAAAAAATATTTGTAATTTGGCGTCAAAACTGTCATTTCCAAGACATCATATATTACAATAAATTTGAAATACAAGTACATACAAGCGTACATACGTAGAAACGTGAGTGCAGTAGTTTGATTGTTGTTACGTATCTGTACGATTGAAGTCGTAGCAATGCAACATGTTGCCTTTAAACGGAATTCATATCGTAGTAAGAAAATTATGTATGTGTAGGTGAACCATTATGATCACACACCCCACCCGTATGATTTCTACATTTTTCATAGAAAACTTTAATTCTTTGTAAACTTCTTTCAATGCTTCTAGTAAAGCTTGTTGGTTAAGTATGGATGTGTAGATGTCTTGATTAATTATAGCCACTTTTATTCGTATATATGTACCTGCGTATGCATTCTTAATAAATTTTATTTGACTAATTTTTCATAAGAGTTCCGAAATTTGAATGAGTTTTGGAAATGAGTTAATAGGCCCCATAACAGTTACGACGGTGAACATGGAAAGGACATAAAGCAATTAAAAATAATGAAAATTATTCAGTGATTTTAAGATGCGGATCCAAAATAAAATGCATTTTTCACAATCGACTCCGATCCGTATAAGTGCACAAAGTAGGTACGTTTGCTTTATATGAGGAAACCAAAAAAAAAAAAAAAAAGGAAACCGGTGCCAGTGTAGCAGTAGTGGTCTTGGTCAATATATATCCGCTATTTATTTTTCTTTTTTTATATCTACGGGTTCGTATCTTTCATAAGCGATTTATAAACCGTCTCCTAGGAAAGACACCACAGACTTCTTCCTTAACGCAATATATTTAAAAAGTGGCTTCAAAAAGCCAGCTTTTCATGATAAAGCTGTTATTGCTTAGTGAATATTTATGTTGCCATAGCGCGCATCCTACAAGTTCTTTTAAGGACCAATAAGAACACCAAGCAATATCTGCAATGGCTCCAAGCAGTGAATTGTTGAAATTTTGTCAACTAGCGAGCAAGAAATCCTTAAACTGTGGAGAACACTATTGTAAATGAATAAATAAATATACAGTAAGCGACAAGTAAGTGACTTGATTAAATTACAAACAACTTCACGTGAACAAGTTATGTTTTACAAATTCTAGGGAGTAATAAGTAAAACACGGAGAAGGGGCATTTTAGGTAAGGGAAGGGAGTTGAGAATGGGTTAAGTTTCATAAATTGAAAAGCAAGATAAATGTCTTTTATATTTGAAAAGGAAAAAGTTATACACCGTCTTCAAGTTGCACTACTACTTGTGGTAAGCTGTGCAAGGGTAAGCGTTAGTATCGTAAGTGCGTAACTCCATCCGACATACACGATAGTATTAGAATAGATGCCGTTGAATAGATGCCGTTGCTTGTAAACTATCGCTATAAGAATCAAACGTAAGACAAAATGTTCTTCAAATGTCGTGTTCAATAGAGATGAATAATGTCGAGAATAAAAGTGGGAAAAAATTGCTTCCAGCTGTTATACTAATGTGATCCAAAGGTAATGAGACTACGGTTTTTTTTTTTTTTTTTTTTTGATTATGATAAGCTGACGCCGAGACACGCTGCTAACAAGCATAATTTAGATGTCATACATCCTTTGAGTGCCGTTATTCCTGAAAATGATGGTATAGATATCAGTTGGAGTGCCCTTAACCAATAAGAAGGAAAACAACTCGTTTCGATAAGATCTTACGAAGCTTCCAAAAAAAAAAAAGTTTTACCACACACCTAAATCTCTTTTTACACGACAGATACGTTCTCTAAAAACACGTGTAAAAAAATTCAAAACAATATTAAAAAGTTCTTGTTAGAGTTCACTTAATTTATTTCGTGCTTACACATTTTAATTCATTAAATATTTTATAAAAAATAACTCCTACTTTGGACAAAGAGAATTATATCTGAAATTCATATAAAACAAAATAATTCGCGTAAAAAAAGAAATTTTTTTCTTTTGAACTCGTGTAAAAAATATCGTGTAAAAAAGAGAATTGGGTGTATTTTGATCAGTGCTGATTGATAGCCATATGTTAATTAACCTGCACCCCTCTAGTGTTGCGAAGTGACTATTTCGAAAATATGAGCGAGAACTAGTGTACCATAATGAATAAGAATAAAGGACCAGAAAGTGTGCTGGGTATCAAAAAATTCGATTTGTACTAAACGTATTTTATTTTCCGATTATTTTATGCAATTTTTTATTTTCTCTCATACAAATTTTGTCTTTCGTTACACTACTTCAAAGTGGATTTATTATCCCCTTTAAGGTAGATTTTTTTTTTTTTTTTTTGGTTTTTTCTTTCTTCTAAGGCAGCCATACCGCAGGACTAAAACCTATCAAATTCCTTCATTTCCGATGTGAAATTTAAATGTTCTTTTCTTTTTTACCTTAATAAAAAGGGTAATTACTGTAAAATCGATACCATTGCTAATATACGAATTCCGGATTAATTACCTTTGTGAGCATTAAATTGTATAACATTTATATACGTACTATATGTACTTACATACATATAAATTGCGTATACAATATACATGGGGCGATAAAGGAAGGTGAATAAAAGAAAACATTAGCGCTGCTTTCTTTTGAACAATTCAATGACTGTGAAATATGATAAGACATTAAAAAATGAACACAACAATACGTAATTTCTTATAAAAAAAAAAAATAAATAAATAAATAAAAAAAAATTCAATGCATTCTAAGCGGTTGTTGGGGTAGGTTTCTTTTCTCTATTGTACAGAAATAATTAACACGATTTCTTTCTTGAATAAAACCTTTCCACTATATGCCGCTATACTATACTATAAATCTGTTATGAAGAGTGAAGGTACATAACCTCCGAAAATCGAAATAAGAATCAAAAAGCTAAATCCGCTCATGAGTTTATCTGTAATTCAAACTTATAACTTAACGTACTTCGTCTTCTCTAAACTAAGCACTCAAAAGTCGCCTGGACTTTAGTTTTGCCTCATAAAAATTTCTATATCAAGTTCGATAGTTAACCAGATGGATTGGAGGATTCGTCTACCATTGCTAAAGAATTACTTAAAGGAAATTTTTAAGAGGTCGGTTATAAATTTCCGATAGAGAAAGAGAACAGTTAATCTGGATGTCACTTTTCAAGTATTTATTAACGATTCTTTTTTTCACTATCAATTCTCCATAGGTGGATTGAGACTGCACAAGAGCATTAACCCCGAATGCAGTGTTCGTTGACGGAAATTTCGACTGATAAGTAAGATCTCTTGACTCTATTGCATGCCAGGATACACGAAATCGCTTTTTTAGGTGAATACTCGGTGAGATGCTCGAAAAAGTCCAAATTTCTACTGGTAGAAGAAGAGAGAGTATGCATGCGCTAGAAAAGTTTTATTTTTGTTAAAACTATGGCTTTATTGTTAAAAAAAATCGCTACCATACCGTTGACGTTGCTCAGACATTTATAAAGCTACCAACTGGAACATGTGATAATCACCAGCAGAAATAATAAATGAAGGATGCAGTGAACGCAGTGACAGCACTGAACAGTTTATTGCTTGCATGTGCTCAAGGCTTGCTGTGAAGGAGAATTATTTTTTCGGTCCATAGTAGGACTCTTTTTAATAATATTGCTTATTGATGGGTTTGTTGCGCTCGGGAAGTTTGTAACACACAGCACGTCCGTCTCATCCCTTCGTAAATATAGATCATGCATTTCGCTTACGATATTAAGACTTGATTTCGTTTCGGTTACCACTTCTTTGCGATTGGGTTGTCCATCGTTTTTCATCATTGCCGCCGATCGGCAATTTATAGCAATATTTTGTTTGAATTATACAGGAAACGAAACATTTTCCGTTGTGTTGGTTCAAAAAAGCATACACTTGCTTCTATTTTGACATAAAATTATTCAATGGTTCATTGTGATCCTGTACATTGTAATATTAATTAGGGCATCTACTACATCTACGTCTACTATATTAATAAACCATTTGAATACGAATTGTCAAAGATGACGTTCAACTTGTTTTTTAAAAATTATTTCAAGGTTAGGCAATATATTGCGACTTATTTCCAAGTACAAAGGGTTATCTAACTTGTTTTTTAAAAATTACATAATAAAATCTCATGTTTCGAAAGAAACATTTCTCAGATCACGCGTGCTATATATTCATTTTCCAGAAGAGAAGACACCATTTGTACGGTGTCCATCGATTATCGCCTATCGGATGTTTCGAAATTGTATCACGAAGCTTAGGAAACGGAAAAATGGGAAAAAGAAGCTTTCTCCTAAGCCTGATGGTAGCGGTTCACCTTGCAATTGTTGGAATAAAAAGCGTTACAAAAGCCAGTTGAGAAAAGTGAAGTGGACGCATTCCAAGTTCTTGTATTTACTTTGAAAGGCCGAGCGAGCAGGGGAGCTTGTTCTGGAATCCTCTGACATAACTAATATTTATGCTGACATTCCTTTCGCATTTGAATGATTTTACTTTTTGTCTCTTATTGCTCTCAATGAACTTGAAGTCTTGTAAATCCTTAAAGATCGGCGTTACGGTCCTTTATCCTAAAATCTTGTGAGGAGGTGAGTGTTTTTTTTTTCATAAGTGCCGCAAAGGATTGGATACAGATGCTGACAAATTTAGTGTTGTACTTAAATTAGTGTTAGATTTAATTGTCATTTAAAATCTTATTGGAAACCTTTCACACATTTTCTGATGAGCTTGTAACAGATTTTGCATTATATCGATGGCATTTTAATCAAGCGTATGGCGGAATAAGCCTTGATCTCCTGGCTATTTTCAAACACCTAGCAGTCCGATGTTGTCATTAAAAAACCTGTTTCGGGGTTTTGTACTGCCGAAGATACACACCGTTTAGCTTCGATGACGAGTGAGAGAGTGATTAGAGAGAAAAAAAAAACTCAATGACTGGGCATCGGGTTATTAATGAAAGAAGAATGAAATAAATTTGATGTTGGGCCCCGTTTTATCTCATTTGTTTTTTGTTTGTTTCTTTGCTTTTGTTATTATTATTATTATTAGCACTTTTTTTTTTCTCTTTTATTTTAATAATTAGCGATTTTAAGTACAAGCTTTAATGATCAAAAAAAAATTTTTGTAATTTTTTTTTTATATTTTTTTTTTATCTTCCTTTATGCCAGAAATGTAAAACGATTTAATTGCATGTATTATACGGTTTATGAATGTAAGCAGAATTACGCACATATGCTTACAAGTAAATACAAATGATTGCCTAGTGAATTAAATTAATCTCATGTCCACGATGTGTTATCTGTGATAAACTCGACAAACTTTTACAAACTGTGATTTAAATAAGATTTATGGGTTTTAAATTAATCGAATACACATATATGTATACATATGTATACATATGCAGTGTAGTATGGCGACACACATGAGCTTACTCGTATATATTTATCGTATACGGTTCACAATGGGACAATAATATGTACGGTTCATTACATTCAAACTTAGCAAATAATATATCACGCGTTAGCTTATAATGATATCATAAGTGAATCCTAACACCATTGAAATTAATTTCATGTCAAATAAATTAAACATGAATTTCTTTGAAACGAGTTTGTTGTCATTTCTTTCGAAATTGTAACTAAACTAAACTAAAGTTGCTTACGCCGTTATATCGTTTCAATCCATGCTAACCCATGGTTTCAGAAACACTGCATAATACGCATAATGCGCTTGTGAGAATTATTTTAAGTTCAAGTTGAACTTTCAATAGGTGTAATCGTTAACCGGATGCATAATAAACGGTGTTCTGTAATTGCTATAATTCGATAAAGAATATGTCCATACGTACATATGTATATACGTATATATCTATGGCTACATGCATTTGTGTGTGCATGTATCTATATCTAACTATGTGTAGCCATCTATATATGAACTTATAACAAATATGAATATATATATATATATATATATTACATTGTAAGCTACATTGTGACCATTATAAGCTAACATTTATTAAGTCTTATTATTATTAAAGCATTCGAGGAAATTGTGAGCAATGTCTCAGACAATAGCTGCCAATAAGCATAAAATCGCTGCTAATTTCAGTGGTATCATGAATTTAATTAGTAACATTTATGAATATTAATGTAGCGCTTCAGACCACCTGCTCGAGGAATGTAGATTTGCAAAGGAAGCGTTTATCATATCATTTCATATAACAATATTTCTAAAATCATTAATAATTCACACAAACACATTTTTATCTGCAACGTTCAGAACGTTATTTCATTATTCCGCGATTTTATATTTAAGAAACTTTAAGAAACTAAATTTACTTACAAAGCGAATTTTTATTGTAATTCCTCGACATCACCAGTTTGATCGCATTTTTAATGCCCGTAATTTAGTTGTGTCTGCACGTCCTGTAATCTGAGAATAACGAGCATTGATATCAATTAAGAATCCGTTAGATGAATGAGATGGGTATCCACGATATGGAAAGTGAGATAGTGAGCGGCATGTGAAGGAGAACGTCAGTTATTAAGCTTTTGTTATGAATCGGCAGGTCTCAGTTATGATGGCACCATTGAAGCTTCTTAAGAAACGTTCGACGTTTGACGGGGGCCCATATTGTTTTATCGGTGGATCGGAATAGAAGCAATGCAAGCGCTTAAATCACTTAGTTCGAATAGGGTCAGAAGAAAATTGAAAAAAAAAAAAAAACAAAACTAGTGAGAAACTTATATTTATCCGCCTGGGCAGCCGATTACATAAGTTCTCGGTTTCAAATGTCAGTGCGGTAGAGCATACCTGAGCGTAACCATGGTGAGTATTTAGTGGGTAAAGACGTACAACACTTAGCGATTGAGAATGCAAAAGGTAGACTTCCGCGGCTCTCTATCTGTTTTTCTCTTCTTATTTCTTTCTAACCGTCACACCATGTCACACATATAGGGGATATCCCCTAAGAGTAATTGATTATATCAAAAGAAACCAAATCGCGTTGCAACGCACTTTTGATACCCACTTGACTTTAAGCAGCTCAACAGCTGGATCATTTTATCATATCTTACCTTTTAGATGGCCCTGGAACATATTTGCATATTATTCTGTTACATTAATACGTGCTGTGCATTGTATTTATGCTTGTTGTCTATTGTGTGAGGTTGTTCCAGAAAAATATTCCACAGGCGAACAGATGAACCTAGGAATTGGACAATAGGACAAACTGTCTCATCCATAAAAGACAGGCAGATAGACCGACCAAGGGAAAGATAGACAGTTCTAAAAAACCGAAAGACAAATCACATATATGCCAATCTTTTAGTAGCAGCTAGTACTTAAGGTCAACTACTTAATTGGCTTAATTTTAGTGAAGTTTGAGTGCCATGCCCCGTACTTCATTTTAATTTTAAAAGGTTCAATTTTTATACCCATTATCGACGGGTGAGAAGTATATTCGTTTTGGCAAAACGTTTACAAACCGGAGAAGGAAGCCTCAGAGATCCCAGAAAGTATATAAATTCTTAATTCTGTCCGTCTGTGTTATGCCTGTTTTACACCCGAAGTTCCTGCACGCAGGTCGCATGTCGGCATTTAAAATGGGAAAACTAGTTTAAAGGATACGCTCACAGTATTACGTAAAGTGACAACACTACTGTTTTCAAAAAGAAGAGGAAGAAAGAGGAACTCATAAACAATACAGCAGATAAATCTATAAAAGCTTCAACGTATATTGTATGGACGATGCTGTAGTACCTGTACAAAAATACCAAACATTGGCCACACCTACCCACTATTATGGTATATCAAAAAAGGTTTTTTCAATACCTTTATTAAGCGCAGAAGTAAGTTTCAAAAATCACATAAAGTAGACATATTTTTGGCCAGATTTAAATTCCGATTTCACTTAAGCACGTGAGTTTGTCCCTTTGTCCATCTGTCCGCTTGCCTAACCATTCTTTTCTTGGCAAAAATCAAGATATCTCCCATAAATTTGTGAAAGACTTTGAAAATGACCCAAATCGTTCAAAGAACACGCCTACAACGCCCGCACGTCTACGCGACAAAAACTCTCAACATCTGAGCTTTCTATGTTTTTTGCTCATTACTCATAACTTACCCGCACTTATATTATTATAAAACACGAAAATTTAATTCCTTTCCTTTTCTTTTAATCTCTTTTAAAGTAGTGGTGATCCGGTCACGACCGAATATAATTTTCTTTCGACGTTGAGATGTCGCAAACGTGTTCGTCACGACCGATCGGAGTCTCATAGTGGTTTGATAATCATTTTAGAACAGAGTATGCTGTCCTTTCTAAATCATTGGGAAAATTGCTTTCAAGCTACGGGTCATGGTACGAATTATTTGCGGGCGCGTTAGAAATGATATCGCGTTAATTTGAGAATTTTCGTAGTATAAACGAATAAAATATTTAAGAGGCAACGTTTACGTTCCCCATTTCATTTCATGATCATACGTCTACGGTTAAGTCAGTTCGAAATCTCATTTTACCCAAAGATGTATGTATGTATGCATGTAGTTTCCTGATGAATGAATTTTTTAATTAGATTTTCTTTACAGATTATCCGACGAATGCGTATACTGAGACGTTACAAACGTAATGATGATGTTAATATAACTTTTTTGGGTAAAGATAATATACGGTAAGGAGTCAGTGGGAACCTTGTAATTACTGCATTCCTATCTTTTGTTGCGCCCGCAAACGAGAGATGTTGACGGTAAGGCAAAATTCACTGCTATGCATAAGAAAACATAAGCGAACGGATGAGATCCACAGAAACAGGAAAACATCAATAAAATTTGTTGATGTAAATCACTTGTAAATCTCAAATGAAGAAAGCGCTGAAGCATATAAAAGTTTATAGACGTTGCCCGGGAAATTGTTGCTAAATTTAATGGAATTAAATTTAACCAAATACTTTAGCGCGAAAGAAACTAAAGAAATATTCATTCTCTTGTAATGAATGAGAAGACAAGACAAGACCACAAGTACATGTATGTACAGATATTTCAGTTTGTTCGCAATGCCCGAAAAAAGAAAATTCCAATAAATAGCAATCATTTATTTAAAGGAACGATGCAAACCATTGCAACGGCACGATTAAACCGTACGAGTTCGAGTTCGAGTTTCCATTGACAATTTGTAATGAAATTAACACGCGTCGATTGTTTTTAGCTTTTTCTTTCCATATGTGCTGCTGCTGCTGCTGCTGCTGCTGCTGCACTGATAGATGGAGGCAGTTGTGATAATGAAAATAAAGTGATTTAGCATCCAACTGAAACAGTTGACTTTTATCAAAAATAATTCCTGATGTGTTTTACCGATTTTTTTTTTTTTTTTTTTTTCATTATTTCTCAACACATAATCATCAATTATGTGGTATTTTGCTGTCGTTCTGTTGTATGTAGTCACACTCTCCTTGGTCGTAGGTGTACTGAATTGTTTATTTCGTTCGTATTACGAAAGTCCGATAAATAATATGCATGATCTTCGGTTGCTCTATTCCGTAGGCATCGCTTGCGCTTTTCTTTACGAAGCCAAAAAACGAAATTCTAAAATGTGCTCAACAAGCGATCGTGCAATGGAAGAAATATATCTGGTTATATCTTAAATGAAACGCTATCTCAAGCCGAAGACAAAGTTCTCGAGGTTAACCCCAGGCATTTGAATAAATGCCTATTGGGTTGAACTTAACTGTTGAGTAATCGAAAGTCGCCTTGAAGCGAATGTAAAATTTTCCCTATCGAATGTCATTTTATTTATTTCTGTCAGCATCTCGAAATGCAATAACAACTAACATATGTGTGCTCGTACGTGAGTTTAGCTGTGAGTGTTTAAGCGGGTGTAGACCAATTTCCATATAAATTATGGTTAAACCACAATTGTTTTGTTTATTTAGTTCTTTATATATTTAAAATTATATCCATTTGTCACGT
The DNA here is from genome assembly GCA_000688715.1 of Glossina pallidipes. NCBI lineage: Eukaryota > Metazoa > Arthropoda > Insecta > Diptera > Glossinidae > Glossina > Glossina pallidipes. The sequence continues at coordinate 332,442 of KK499859.1, read as the reverse complement.
ATTTTGCTGTTAGCTTAAAACGGGAGAAGAAAACACTTACTACGACTACGGATAGAAGAAGTGAACCATAACAGACTTATGTTCTTGCATACGTTCTTATGTTATTTGTCAATATTTTGTAAAGCATTACTTATGATACACAATCTGCCTACACATAGGCTTATAATTTCTACAAATCAATTTATGAAATTTATGCTTAATAGGATAGAGTTAAGCGAAGGAGTGGAGCTCAAGTCAAGTCATTAACTTGATAATGTTTAGTAAACCAGTTATTTCAATTATTTCCTACATCCGTCAACTATATGTTCATATATATATATATTTATAAAAACAAAATATCTAAATATTTATTCAAATCACTAGTTTCAACACAAACCTCATCTCCCAGACAGGCAGACAGTATCACGTTGAAAGGCACCACCTAAGCCCGTATATTGTTAATCCCATTATGATTGCTAAGAGGATATAGAGTTCAGACACATTTATTACAATCTATATCTACGATGAACAAATAAACAAGTGTAAACTATCTCTTTCTCTCTCTCTCTCTCTCTCTTTCTTTCTCTCTTTCTTTCTTATTGCGTAATTTAGCTTTATTCAGTTCTTGCAGAGATTTCTAATCCTTAGGCTCTCACACTTGAACATTTCGTTAAGAGGCCATGCATGTATTGTTTGACCATTTATTGAAAGAAGATTAGAAAATGCAGAGCTCTTTTGTGGAGAATTCATTTTCAAGCCCGCAATCAGTAGCTTCTTTGAAAATATAAGATACGATCTTTTCACACCTGGTAGAGCGTTCCATAGCAATACGCCTTGACATTTGTGGGACCTCTTTCTTTTTAATCGTCTTAGAGACGCCGAAAAGGATGTCTACGATGCTGAATTACTTTTATATTTGCTACCAAACCATGCAAGTGTATAACAACATGCATAAAATAAATGCATTCATTTAGTTCGACCGTCTGCCTATGCGTTTATTATTTGCATCTCATTCAATCGTAAAAATTAAAATAAGACCAAAGAGCCACCTGAATGATGTGCCTAATGTCGCAAAGGGGGCAGAAAAAATCAGCAAGTCATTGGAAGGAAAGTGCAGCACTACGGCGAGTTAAAAGATTTATCAAATCTTGATGGGTCAGGTACCGGCGAAAGAAACGTCCTATAATGTTCTGTGTGAATGGGTGGCTTTCTGCAGAATCGAATACCAGATGTTTGGCGGAACACTGTAGAGCGCACCAAACTTAAGATAGGATCCTAAAGCTGGAGAGCTAGAGGCACAAGCGAGGGCAATAGATCTTTTTAGGTCCCAGTACAAATTTCGCTGACTTCATTACCATACAATACAATGACTTAAAGGCAATAGTTCGACATTACTGCAGAAACAATTTCTTAATAAAATATTGTAAGGTAAGAAGCCTCCTTGCAATTCCCATGTAATTATTCGACTCCTTTCGAGAATGAATGGTGAAAAGTGATTTTTAGGTTAACGTAGGCTTTATTTACAACTCTTGGAGGATCTATTTTTAAATCGTTTAGGGAAGCTTACAATGCTTCTTCTGGTCACAAGCGTCTAAGGCTATCGGCTTTATTGAAAATGATTTGATGTGTACTGACCAAGGTTTTAGTTATTGTAGACACGCTATCGTCTGACAACTGGTTCAATGGGTCGATGTAAGCGTTTCTGTGAAAATAGAGAAAATGAACTATCGGACTACGTCTGCAGAAATGAACGACTACTTAGCACTTTATGTATGGAGACTCTACATGATCAGTAATAATGATTTGATTTTGGGCGAGTGAATTGAAACGTGCCTTGAAAAATATGCTTTGAACCAGCAAAACGACTGGGACTGCCAAAAACTGGAACCATTGGCTTTGTGTTGAGGTTAAAAAGATAGCAAAGGCTACAAACATATTCAAGAGACACGTTTTTTGTAGAAAGCTAACCGTAACGGGTTTGTCCCGTCTTTGTTCGCACAAGTTGATGGCTACAATGGCAAAATTGGATGAATGGAATCGTGAGATTCGGCTCTAATCTCTCTATTTTGCAGATATTGCTTTTAGCGATAATTATTTGTTTAGGAATTTGAAAAAAATCCTCCAGGAAAAAAGCTTTGGTTCAAAATGTTGAGCGCATTGCGAAAACTCAAGCGTATTTTGATGGTCGTGGTTTTATAAAAAAGATATGCGGCTAATATCGCTCTCGATGAGGTCTATATTGGTAAATAAAATTCAATTTTGGAGAAAAAAGTATTGTTTCTCCTTAAGTCCGTAATTCGTTCTTGTATTGTGTTAGGTGTTTGTAAAAATTTTGATTAGCGGGAAATACCAATGTACATAGTGGTTAAATTCGATGTTTTGTCCTTCCTTTACATAAACTAACGGCTTTCCGTTTAATATGATTGGTTTATTCAGCGTACGCTGGCGTTAATCATGGAGCGCTCAAAATTCTTCTTATTCCAATTTCATCACTTTTGTTGTTTTTTTGAAGAAATCTGCTGCCGAAGACCACCAAATATGTTCACAGGCTTATTTGTGGTGATGTTGCTCCATCATATCCGAATTGTCGGTCTCGGGTTCAACCGTTTAAAAGTGGGGACGCGAACTAACTGAAAATGCCATTTATTGGGCACTTGTTGGAAGACTTATCAAGGATGCACTGTTGCAGCTCGAACGGGAGGTCACCAGACATGACTTGTTCAGATCGGAAAATGGGTCGATGGGTGGATCGCTCCCAAGCCGATGCAAGTTCTTTCGATATGATATCGCCTTGTTGCCGCCGTAAAACACCGTAAAATGCAGAAACTGATGGAAACTATGACGACTAATATACATTGCACTAGTTATTCTCAGGAAGCGTCTTTTTCAATTGGAAAAGTGATCAAAATTTTTGCAAACACCTGTATGTTACACATATGTGTATATTTATAGAAGATATAGAAGTTTTAAGTTACTTGTTACCCATTCAGTTAGTTTATGATAAAAAACAATTTCGATTCTTGAAATAAATGTCAAAAATAATTTTCTTTTTGAAAATTAACGAAATATATTTTCACTTGTGTTGGCGTTAGTGTAAAATAAAAGGCCTGAAGGGGAACAATGTTTGGACGTGTGTTATATAGATCGCGCAATAATCTATTAAGATATTTTTGTGCAAAGCAGACGCCGCCTGCAGGGGGGGATAAAGATAGTAAGACTTCATGCGAAGGAGATAAAAATAAACCACCATCGGAGCCTGACGCTGCAAACGCAGCAGCAGCAGCCGGTAAAGCTGCGGTCGCATCATCACCTAGTAAATCCGCAGCAACACCAGCATCCGGTAAAGCCCCGGCAACGCCACCCGGTAAAGCTGCAGCGACAGGAGCGCCCAATAAAGCCCCAGCGACACCAGCATCTGGTAAAGCCCCGGCAACAGCGGCAGCTACACAAGGGGTAAAAACAGCAACAAAATCTGAAGGACAGCAACCAGCGTCCGGGAAAGGAGCTGATAAGGATAAATCGGGTAAAGGCGGTACACCATCTCCACCTGCACAACAGGCAAAGAAGGAACCTCGTATCAAGACATTTCAAATTTATCGTTGGAAGCCTGGGGAGAAGCCTAAAATGCAAACCTACAATATAGATCTAAATGATTGTGGAATGATGGTCCTTGATGCTCTGATCAAAATTAAAAACGAAAAGGATCAAACTTTAACATTTCGCCGTTCTTGTCGCGAAGGCATCTGTGGTTCCTGTTCCATGAATATTGGTGGTATTAATACGTTGGCTTGTCTTTGCAAGATCGATGGAAATCTCGCGGCTCCTTTGCGCGTATATCCGTTGCCACATATGTATGTCATCCGAGATTTGGTACCGGATATGTCACAGTTTTATGAACAATATCGTACCATACAGCCTTGGTTGCAGCGCCAGAATGAAAGTGAGGAACCGAAAGGTGGAGCTCAATACTTGCAGCATCCTCAAGATCGCCTTGACTTAGATGGCCTCGTTGAATGCATATTATGCGCTTGCTGTCAAACAGCATGCCCCTCTTATTGGTGGAACAGCGATCGTTATTTAGGCCCAGCTGTGCTTATGCAGGCTTATCGTTGGGTTATTGATTCTCGAGATGATGCCACTGATAAACGCTTGAACCAATTAGTTGACCCATATAAACTATATCGTTGTCATACTATTTTAAATTGCACTAATACCTGTCCGAAAAACCTTAATCCGGGAAAGGCTATAATCAAGTTGAAGCAGTTATTAGCTGGTTATAAGAAAAAGACCGAGCCCAAGTTGGAAACTGCAAAATTATTCAAATAAGAATTTATATTATTTTTTATGGTTTACGTGATTTTCAATAAATCTTTTAATGCACAGATAGCGCAATGCTTCTCGACTACGCTTTACAATATTTTCGTCGTCAATAAAAGCAAGCTAATCGAGCATATATATGAGCTAAATAATACGAAGAAATTTTTCTATTGGGATCACTTAACTGCTATATTCTAGAGGTTACCTGCCCAATCCGAAAGCAAGATTTTTGTTGTTTGAAAAAACTTTATTCGAGAACAAGGCAGTAGATAACGAAAGATCCTCGGAGTTTATATACATAAAGATATAGTCGATATATGGTTATACCATAGAGTGTTTTACAGACTTTTTGCGTAATCCCTCTTTTTTGATATTAATACAAATACAAACAGGTACAAGCAACAATAAAACTAGGGAGGTATCAAAACTTCTACTTTATTTAATCGAAGGGACGTTTCGCCTTTATAGACAAGACATAAAAAAAAAAAAAAAATCTTACATAATAATACATTAAAGTAGGGTAGATCAAGCATTTCACGCCATATATCGCTTCATGAGGACGTTTTCAATATATTAGCTCGGTCCAACCAATTTCCAATAGACTTCATCTCATTCAAATAATTTTAAGTTGAAAACAAAGTAACAAGGTTAGGCTTATAGGAGAAAGGCGGGCAGACGTGCTTGGAATAGTTTTTAATTGCTATAAGTAAAGCATACAGCATACCCTTATACGGACAATAATGTAATGGTTCAGAATGAGAGATAAAAAAGAAGAAGAAAACGTTTACGTCAGGCGGTTAATAGGCGGTTGCCGTGAAAGGATTGCTTGCGACTATTCCATTTTTATAAGTATCACCAGCTTCGAGCGGAAATGCCCGAAACATCGAGGCATATCTTCAATTAGCCCTCGATTAAGATATCAGTGTTTATAATATATATATACTCCAAAGTATATATATATTCCAAAGTATATATATACTCCAAAGCGCAGCGCGTAGTTACGTTTTAGAGATGGATTCTGACTTTTTATTTCTTGTGTTGTGGTTACCACTTCTTTTCTTGGCTTTGGCATGGGTCGGGGTTGACATGTGTTGTGGTGAGCGCATGTGTGAAGGCAACGCGATTCAGAATTTGATGCTGATCGAACAAGTATAATTCGGAATTTGATGCTAATTAAGAATATACATACACCTCATTCTCTTTTTGCACGAATTTGTTTACACGTATTTTTTGGGAACGTATATATCGTGTAAAAAGAGAATTAGGTGTACTTTGTACGGTATCTGCAGCTTCTCTCTGGATGTTGAAAACGTTTTGGAGGAACAACTATACCCTCATCCGAGGATGGTAGTGATTTAAAAAGTTTGCAAAATTCTTCCATATAATGGCTCTTTCAAAATAGGCCGACGTATGAACAGTGGTAGGAAAAAGTGATTAAATCAATTTATTTTCAATAGGATGCATTCTGGGATTAAAAAACGCTCCAATATGACAAACTTTCTCGAAGTATTTTGAAAATTGCGACGTGCGTGCTGGGTACGTGCAGAAATACTAGAAGGACCGAAGGACATGAATGCTTAAGTCGATCAAGAAAATGATTCTGAATTCAAGTTGAATTAATTAATTAATAAAGTTTTTTTTTGGCTGTTGCCTATATTCACACAAACTTAATTTTTACCATAGATGGCGTAAGAAACAAATTGATTGCTTGGCGCTTAATTCCGGCTCATGGCTTCTTATGATGCCTTTTTTTTTCTTTTCAAGGAGGGAGGACTCGGCAATTTTATGCTGACTGACAATTTTTGTTGTAAAATACCAAATTTACCTCTTAAAAGTACCTCTGGAGAATTGGAATACCAGTAATATGTTCTTAAAATGCCACTACACTAGCCCTCTAATCTAGCCTTTAGAAAATGCTTGTTTTACTTTGTAGTCCTAGAATTTATTGCTTTGATCTCAATAGGCATAGATAACATACCATATCCGTCAAGTTGAGAAAATTTGATTGACAACGAAATTCGTTAGCGGTCGCCATTAATGAAAAATCGGCTCTCTAATGTCGGTAGCGCCTTACGATAAGCAAGGGAATAACGAATCATTAATGTGGATGAAAATTTCTTTTAGAGATGAAGAAAAAGAAGAAAAACAAAAGAGAAAAAGAAAAAGGAAAAAAAAAAATGCGAAAATGTAACCACAAATCACATAAAAAAATTCCACATTATAATGATCACGATTTTCATTGGATTCTTTCATGATTTTAGCAAATTAAAGAAATAAAATTTATTTATGGTTGATTGGTCGAATCGGTCGGTTGGTATATACCGCGCGTCATATATATGTAGATATATATATGTACATGACAACACAATACGTATAGTTAGTTATAGTTATTCGGATAAACGCACGCGCAGCAACTCTTTGCATTACTTACTTGTAAAATGCAATGCAATGCAATGCAATGCAATGCAATGCATTGGAAATAAACAAAAATGTAGCAAATTATAAAAATCTGGATTTTCTGAGAATTCTCCCTCTCATAACTTTAGCATAATTTATGGCAATACACTTATAAGCTCTTGGGTCATGGAACGGACAATGAAAGGAACTCGAACGTATGAAATGAACGAGGGTATTAACTAAACAAATCGATGCGCTTGCAGAAGAAGAAGACGAAAGCGGTATTGCAAAATAATGGTAAAACATAACAAGAAGAAAACTAAAACTAAAAATAAAAATGAAAACAAAAACAATAACAATAACAATAACAGTAATAGTAACACTAACAAATATGTATATTTTGTTACGAAGAAAAAGAATTGCAATCTAAATGAATGCTATCATGTTGTGTGTACGCGCGGAGAATAGCATCAATATATTTGCGTTGCTTAATATTGCATGCTTAGAGATTTCTTCCTTTTTTTTTGTTTGTGTTTTTGTTTTTGTTTTTGTTTTTGTTTTCATTTTTGGGATGGGAGACGATAATGTTGTTGAGATGTTGTCGTTGTTATATGCACAATAGTTTTGGTAGTGGTAAATGAATTGTTAATAACAAAACCGCAAACAACAACAATTTTCAATCCAATGAATTCTCATCGTCTTCGGTAAATCATTTTCTTTCCTTCTACCATTCCTAGATAGTATGGCGTTATTTTGACAACATGTACCGTTGAGTAATACAAAATTAATTTCGCACCATCATTATTTGAACTTTGCTAAGAGATTCAAGGCACCTAACCGCACACTGAGTCATCATCTGAGGCATCCTACAGCGAATCCCCTAACTCTATTCAAATATAATTTATTACACGTTAATGTAACGTTAAGTGAAAGGGCGTATGCTTCGTCACTCGTAAATATAATAAATGCTTTCTTCAATTTGTTTTTCATATCTTTATTAGGGCGTTCACGCCTTATTTGTAGCACTGTTTCTGACTGATTTTACCATAGTTTTTGTTTCTTTTTTTGCTGAAAAAATATTGCAAACAATTGTCTATGTGGAGTGACAATTCGAACTAGCTAGTGCTACTTCCAACATTAGACCTATTTTTGTGGACCTTCCGGATACCAATGTTTGCAAACGTTCAACTATATTTAATGTATTTTCATATTGTACTGGTGATGATTGCAAAAATGCAATTCGCGTGCAAACAATCCCTTTACCGCAACCGATTACGGAGAAATGTGAATATTCTTCTTCTTCTGCTTGTTTTTTTTTTACATCTAATTTTCCCAATTTGAAATATGGTTATTTGAGAGTCTGCTACGTTAAACCCATAGAGGGAAGGAATGTTATCTGTCTATATGTGGGAGGAAGTTTGAAGATGTATTTGTGTTATTATTATTTATATGTCTTTATAATGGTATTAATATCAAGCATGTTTCTATGCATATATATAGAAAATAACGCAAGTGAATCCACTTGGGTAAATATTGGTTGAGCCAATGCGTAATCCCGCAACTAACCTCTAGTCAATTGTGAAGGTAAAATGTATCAAAACAATTCACTATTGATTTATCTGTCATTCCTTAAGCTGCTAAACCAGTGTGACAAGCATATTGTTGCTCCAAAATATCGTAACGATATTTTCCAAATTACATCCGACAATAACTTTCGTTTACTCCTTGTACTCCTTGTACACGATGCTTATTACGTTCTACATGACTGCGGCAAGGGTGTAGGTAACAGACTTCTTATTATATCGATCGGGTAAAAATCATTTTGTGAATAGATTTAAGCTTCTCTGTCGGTCTGTGTGTCCATTCGTATGTATGATGTCCCTTCATGTGTTTTATTTTTAATCTGCAGGCTGCAATTTTTGAGAGATGTATTGACGAAATTCGGTGCACTGACCTGCAAAAATTGTACTACTTTTTAAGACCACTTGTGACTGAAAAATAAGCAAGAAAGTTATAATCGTTCGCGACCGAATCTTTTACACCCATCATCGTTATCCTGAAAGAGACAAAAAATAAAAAAAATAAAAGAACTAAACTTTTATGCTCTATAATATGGAGTGGGCGCGGCTGATTTTTTCTATTTTCAAAACAAAAATTTGTCCCGCCTAGGCGTGTAGGCGTTGCAAACATATCCTTCGAAAAGCTTAGGTCAAAGCCAAGTTTTATTAGAAATTTGTAAGCGATATCTTAATTTTCGCTAACGGGAGAATGTTTACCATAGATACTACACAGTTGGGCAGACAAGCGGACGGACATGCTTAGGTCCAATCCAAATTTGAAACTGGACACGAATTTATATACTTTATTTCAATACACTACAATATAAAGTAGGCGTGGTTAATTTTTGCATCGTTTTTGTACAGATACTACAGCATCGCCCATAGAATATGCATTCAAATTTTTGTAAATTTAACTGCAGTAGTTTATGAAAAATGATCAAAAAACTAAGTTTTGTTTACAGCTTACGTGGCATTGTGGGCGTGTCCTTCGACCAATTTGGTTCAATTTCAATACCAATCCGTATGCAAGAACTTCCAATGTTTCTTCTCCATTTGAAGTCGATAGCTTCATATTTTCCATCATGTCAATGTCAATACACAGACATTACCAAGACGGACAGACAGACACATAAACAGACGGAGAGATGGAAACGTTTAAATTGATTCAGAGTTTGATCCTGATCAAGCATATATGTATATATTATCTGGCGTCTCTGGAGCTTCCTTCTGCGGGTTGCGAACGTTTTCACTATGAACGAATATACGCTCCACCTTCCGGTGATGGGTATAAAAATTGATAATTGTCCAAATTTCTCGAAAGAACTCGCTAAGCGAAAGGGCTTGGAATGCCAGGAAACGTACGCTTTTACATCACAAAAACGTTTCATGTTTTATACGAAAATTAGTCGATGATAATAAGTTGACATAAAAATTTAACTGCAATAAATTTAGACGAAGTAAGTCTACTTTTTGAATTCCATCTCATCGCATAATTATTGGACAGTTTGGGGCCAATAGACTTCTTTTTTGATCACTAGTCAACATAAGGATCCTCATCAAGAGCTAGTCGTTATATGGAAATAAAGTTTATTTTTTAGCACTTTATGACGATAAGAGATGAAGAATAATAAAATCTTTGCTAAGAAAATTAATTTCACAAAATCCGAAAGTATATCAGTTCACATTTTCTCTTCCCACATAATTGCGCTTCTTTGGTATATATATTATCATGAAATTAAACAACGAATTGCATTAGGTAAAGTGGGTGTAAGCATGTGGTCATATGTTTCATTATGTTTCTACTTACGGCCTTTCACCTCTAAAATATCATATGACTAACTAACTTCAGCGGAGACAGTGCAAGCTCAGTGACCATTTCCTCGAAGGGGACGAATCAAATGATATTGTGGGGATGTACGGCAGCCGTATTTATCATTTAAAGTAGTTTCAGTTCAGGGAAGGGAAGTTCAGACTCTTGGACAATCATATATTTAGTCCGTCCGTAGAGACTTTTTTGACTCGGCTATGGCCTCATATCCCGGATAAATTTGGATAGTTTAATGTCATTTATTTTTGGTTTGCATTTGCGTTGCATTTTTCCGTTGACGATCAATGGGTGTTAATCACCCATCACCCCAAAGAAATTTATAAAGATATTTTCGAGTTGCCGCTGATATGTTAACTTGATTAAATTGCTATATTACTTAAATGAGGAATTGACATCATTACCGGCAGATTTTTGGGTTCAATTTAAAAATGTAATATTTTCGTGTTGTCCGAAAATAACCTTTGCGTTTCTAATTTGCATTAATTAAACGACTTCTCTAAGAGGGCAAAGAATAACAGCAAAACTTTTCAAGTGATGGAAAGGCACGCTCTACAACGTACATGAAGCATCACAACATTGCTTCGTATCGTATCGTATCTTACAGCAAAATTAAGCCTTGCCATCATACTTATACGGCAAATATCTTTTCACGTATACCGTTAATTTCGATGACGGTGATTTTTGTTGTTGTTTTGATTTGTTTGATCTCTTTTCTTCGATACAAAGTAAATTTGATGAAAATTTCACATCTTATCTCTTACTCTTATTAATAAAAAAAAAAAAACATTTTTTTCAGTCATTTTAGTATAAGCAAAACTATTGTTGCGCCATTTGTTTATTAGTTGGCTTACGAGCAATTATTTAGAAAAGCAAATAATATAAAAAAAGACTTTTTTTATGAAATATTAGTTACACTTTTAGAGGGGGTAAGCGTTGGAAATGATTGTAATTGACTGTCACATGTTCAAACAATGGCGAATGAATAGGCAAAGCTATGTTCTAGAGCTAGCTTAAGGCGAATTTCATATACTCACTATTTTTGGCAAATTCATAAAAAACAGCTTTTCTTGCTTTGATTAGATCGTTTAAAGCTCAAAACTTTAAAAACAATTTCTATTCTAATCCATTAAGAAAATCGCTTGGTTTTATTTTCGATGGTGATTTCGATTTTTTTAATTCATGCATACACGTGCTTTGGTGGGCGTTACAGACTCCTTAGTCAGCGTCAATCGTGCAAAGAATTGAAGAAATTGTAAGTCAAAGTTATTTGATCTCTTTGTATAACCGCAGCTATCATCAGCTCACATAGAATCTTTATGGCTTTAAACGGATCTATTAGTCTGCACATATTTCCATTGCACATATGCGCCCATTGAATGCATTTCATGGCCTTCATATAAAGATGTTTGAATTCTTTTTTTTTCTCTACAAAACTATAGCTAAAGTAGAGAGCAATGTTAATAGCGCGGCACTGTGATGCATACTGTGTTCAAAAAGTAAGACCAATTTTTTTTGTTTTCTTTTTTTTGTTATTATTATTATTAACTTGGCCAGAAAAATACATCCTAAGGCTAAAGTTTTCAAGCACTAGCATCTAAGGCTATCGGTTTTATGGGAAACTCTAACGCATTACGAGGTTTGAGCCCACGACTATTGAGTTGCTCTTCAAGATCCTTTATCTATTCGGCCATTTTAAATCTACTTACTTATCTTGAAAGTAATCCTCAAACAGCATTCTTTCTCAAGAATCTGACCCGGCAGAAGAAATTCATAGTACATAACGCCACGATAATCGAAGAAAATTGTTAACGTCATCTCGATGTCTTGAGCGACTTTGGCGCAATTTTTTAGGTTTTGGCTCACCTTTCGCACGATACTCGCCCGATACTCGCCCGATTGATCAGTTGTTTCCGGGTCGTATGCGTACATCTAAGTGCTTGTAATAATGAGTTTTATGACCGAGTTAGAAATCATCTCCTCGCACACATTATAAAAATCGGAAAGAAAGTTTTTGTACCGCATAAAGTCAAACGCAACTCAAATACTAATGACGTTCACGATGTGAAATTTCGCATGTCGATGTCTGTGACAGTGCTACCAAATTTAGAAAAAAAATTTTCAATATTCGATATACCCGCGCAATTTGACTTGAATGTCGATTTTACTTTATGTACACAGTATTATGTATATATATATATATATATACGCATATATATGCGTATGTTTAATAAGTGTATGAATATGCTTCCACGGCATTCAATTGCAACGAATAAGAATTTAAAAGAAAACAACTAAGAGGGTTATAACAGCTACAGTGCGACGCTTAGATGCCGTCGTCTAAATTGATGTAATTATATTATGTGTGTAAAAGACGCTTAGGTAAATGTGTGCTTGGCCGTGAAATAATCGCAACTATTTTGACTGACACGCGTAGATATTGATGGTCAATATTTTAGTTAATATTCAAAAGATTTTTTTTTATATCTTTCGAAATTGGCTTTGCTTTTTTAGATGTTCTTGAGGAAGTAAAAGTGCAGATAGGCATATAAATTAACAAGAAGAAGGACGGAAGGACGCCATGGAACAACTAGAAATAAATTGAATAAGCAAATGTTGCGACGAACGAAAGAACCAGGAACGAAAGAAGAAGGAACGCGACTAGCAGTGTTCGCTGCTTTAAATGTGCCGTAGAGTTTACTTTGGTCATAGTTAGTATGAATGCTCAGCGGGTAAAGGCATAATGTTTAGCGATTTAGCACACATCTACTAGACTGCTCTTCTCTTACTTCTTTCTGAAGCACACCGGGTTACACGAATAGGGACCATTCTCTATGTTGGTCAACTTAAAGAAAGGAAGAAAATCTACAGAAAAGCAGAGAATTGGAAGAGAATTAGAATGATAGAAAAACCAAAATATCAACAAAGAGCAAACTGAAAAGCTTCGAAGATAGGCAAGAGATAGGCAAAAGAATGCAAAATCGAAATTGTGTCGAAAGCAGGAGAGGCGGTGGGCAAAATGGACAGATTAATTAATAGGGTCAATAGGGATACTTATAAAAGAAAATGGATTCATTCCGTGGGGAGTCAACGAGAGTGTCAGGGGTCGTTTGCTTGCACACTTACCACCAAGAGTTCACTTTCAGTTGGAGGGCCAAGATATAACGGTTGCAGGTCTGTGATGACAGAGTTATTGAGGTGGCTAAAGACCCTGAAAGTGTGAATTGGATTCCTGGTGCATGCTGGGTTGATATCTGCTCTTTACACAATAAATCCAAGGGGGAAAGTAATTGGGAGGCATCTCAGGATGTATGGATAATCGTAATGCAAAAGTATGAGCATAATATGACACCCGTAACGCCTATAATTCTAAAGCATTCTAGGGACAAGCTATGGGATCTACGGGGATCAGGTTGCCCGCTCACTGAATGTCATGTGCGCCTGGTTAGGCGAGTAGGCGTAGCTGCATTGGCGAATGGAAGAATGGCTTACGTATGAAGTATGAGTTCTAATGAATAATGATTAACCCCTGTAAGAAACCTCGGTGGAAGCAGTGGTATATATATAAAAACAAGGATATGAGTCTACGGGGGAAACTCAAATTATTAAAATTGATTGGGTTCAACTGATGTATGAGGGCTGACCACTTGGGCGCTGCTTTTCGGGGAGTACTGGTTGTGGCTATCCCCAAATGCGGAGGCATTAAATAATTAGAGGTGCTGTGTAGGCCTCGCCCTGCTCAAAGAGAAAGGTTTGAACCATACACAAATTTTCATTCTGGAATTTTAGCCTCTTGCAGGATTATCTTGCAAGCTAACAGGTGCCCTAATTCACTTATAAATTACGTATGGTTCCAGGGAAATTGTCTGATTAAGCCATCAAGACAGTTGTGGGCGTTAAAATATGACTTCATCTGAAAATTAACTACTGAACAGAAAGAAAGAAAGAAGAAATAGAAGGATTGTTCAATGGAAGAACAAATAAAAGAAAGGACGGACGGACGGACGAAATGATATTTAGATTGATACCTAAGCGGACGAAAGGATAGAAGAATTATTTGCCAGGCGGCTGAAGAGAGGAATTCTTAAATAAATTTAAAAGTAAGCAAATATTGTTAAAGGAAAGGACAGGCGGTGCTAGAAGATTTATTAAATGAATGAACAAATGGATAAAAAGACGAACGGACGCCCGGACTGATGAAAGGACCCATGAACTGCGAGACAGGCAAATCAAAAGACAGAAGTACTGACCGAGGGACAGCTAATCACATGATTTATTTCAAAAGTGGAAAAACCTAAGGGTGAAAGGTTAAATGGATTGTTAAATGATACAAGGGCTAACAGGAGAATGGAAAGACAGTGGGACGGAGGAACAAATGTCCAAAAGACCGAAGGAGATGCAGTATATTAATTCTTAAAGCGGTAGAATGTTTAGATAGAGATGCACAAAAACGAAAATTGGTAATGTCTTGATTGATTTCAAATACTTATGATGCGTGTCTGTCATAACGAAATTAATCTTTCAAAATAGAGCTTAAAAATTGAAAGAATTCTTGTCCAATGTAGACATAGAATAACTAACTGCACCTACCTTATAATAATATATACACTGATATAGTAATCATTTTAATGAGAAAAACGAAAGAATTTGTGAAACATATGCATGTATATGTATTTGTCAAATATTTCTAGACGAATAGTTTGAAAATAATTATGATGTTATTGCAAAGTTAAAAAGATTTGTATGAACGGACTAAAAATATATTAATTAAGTGTGTGCGCTTGTTTGTGTAGAAATACCTATTGTTTTGCATGAGTATACAAATATCCGTGACGTATGAGCGAGCGATTAAACGATTTTTGGAAATCATGAAATTCGGATGCTGAGCAAGAACGAAAAGGAAATTAATATAAAAAAAAAAAAAAAAAAAATAAAGGGGAGAAGAAACAAACTTTCCAACTGTCAAGGTATGGCACGAGCTTTCAGCCAATATCGAAAGCTTTCACGTATACACAATGTTTAAGAGAAAATCGAAGCTAAAAAAAAAGCTACAACACGTGTTTATATGGTAACAAAATATCAATAGAAGTGCAAAACGAAAGCAACAAGCAATAGGAGTGAAAATGAAAAAGAAAACTAAAAATAAAGCTAACTAAACATCAACTACGTCACAGATGGAAAAGTAAACTAAACGACAAAACACAATAGAAGCAACTAAATGAATGCATGTATGTATGTATGTATGTATGTATGCATGCATGCATGCATGCATGTATGCATGTTTGTTTGTGTATTGTTGCGTTATATGTGTTGAGAAAAAAAAAAAAAAAAAACAAGAAAAAAACACATATAGGTATACAATAAACTTTCATAGAAAATGTGAAATATACATATAATGAAACACGGAAATGAAAGCTTAGGCGCCCACTAACCAACCCTAAGCTAAAATCGTCCGCCAAGTAAATCAGTCGCAATAAGAACGTCACGCGAAATTTAAGTAAAAATTAAATAATAACAATAACAAAATAATTTTATTTTTTTAAACTTTTTTTGCATTCAAACTTATTTTCAATTAGCAAATAAATAATCAGCTGAGTATCAAAATAAATACGAATTCATCAAATTAATATTAAACTACACAAGACCTAATGTACTCAAATTGTGTTTGTTGTTCTTTTTAATTGAAAAAAACAAAAAACAAAAAACGGAAAACCAAAAAGAAAAGAAATACAATTTTGCTGAAAAATTTCTAATATTTTTATTGAATTCATTTAATAATTTTTACAAGCTTATGTTTACGTCTTTCTAAGCAAATAAACAAGACATCAAAATAAATGACAGAGAAAAACGCATTACAACGAATCAAAAAATAATAATAAAAAAAAAAAACAACACAAAAAAAAAAAAATTGCGCGTTTTTTTTTCTTTTTTTTTTGTGTTTTTGAATAATAAATCGGCCAATTTTAACGTATCGGCAAAATTTTGTTTACCAACAGCAACAATAACAAGAACAATTAACATTGTCAGGGACAACTTTACTTCGATAAACGAAAATTCTGCTGGAAACTCTTCTCTATTAACGCTTTTTTTTTTTTTTTTTTTTTTTTTTGATAAATCGAGGCATTAGACTCAGTTAAGGACGCAAGCAGAATGTCCTGGAGATATGCGGTAAGTAACTGATTATTGCGTTTTAATAAAAAAAGAAATTAAGAAAAAGAAAGAAAAAAATCGTAAGCAGCATCTCATACACTGATAAGCAATTTCATCGTAATATAAAGTGCATGCAAGTGTCCAAAACACAGCTGTTATTTATGTGCAAAATGTGTGTGTTTGTGTGTGTGAACTTTCTTTTTAATACATATTTAACTTATGCATGGTGTACATAAGAACCTACATATGTGAACATATATACTTACCTTTCTTGCTGACCTTGATTTACTTATTCTGTTGACCCAAATTTCTTTACCTAACAATGTACAACGTAATGTACAACGCATTAGCTGTACGTGAATACGCTTGCACAGAAATGCAATGTGCATTAGTCAAAATGAGAAATGGACGGAGGGACAACCATGACTAAATCGATTCGCAAGCATCTTAAACTAATCAAGATTTCATATTTTTGTAATAAAAAAAAAAACTAGTAGACCGTCCTTTTCTTTTCTTTTCTGGTTTTGTTAATAATAATGACTATAAAAATCATTGTTTTGCACAAGTTTTCCATATATACTTTTATACATAAATATATATATATATAAATAAATATATATATATATATATATATATAAATATATTGATATATTTCTATACATACATAGAATGCTCTGTATATGTGAAATTTCGATACGTGTGCATGCAAAAGTTTGCGTGCCTGCCAAAAAGCATCCATTTACTAAAGCTTTCTCTCTTTTCCTCTCATCGCAGCATAACATGTGTTGTATTCAACGACTTTAGTTACACAGCCACAGACACACACGTTCGCTTTAAATATTATTTTAATCATCATCTCGTATGCAAATTTCGCTTTTTTTTTTCTCTCTTTTAATTGTTTATTCGTAATTAATTCTATAATATATTAAATAAGTAGGTGGTATATATACAAAAAAAAAAAATACATACATATATTATTTTCACTATACTCAATCAAATCAATTGCCCGTTGACTTGGTTACAAAAAATAACACTTCACTTATTTATTCCTTGATTGACAAAAAAGTCATTGTTCCATATTGGCTTGGTTTAGACCTATGCAGATGTGACTGACCCTATACACATCTATGCCTATATGAATTTTTAAACAAATGTGTGTTTATGTATGTACGTATGTATGTATGTATGCATGTGTATGTCGAAAGGTTTGAGTATGTATGTGTATTCAAAGTTTTAAATTCAAATTAATTGAATTTCCATTTGTTCGAATAATGCAGCAGACACCGTTCTAGCAAACTTCTGTTTTCATTGCCTCGATATGCATATATTGAGATATATATATATATATATATATAAATATGTTACTGTTATATGTATATGCAAATATATTACAATTTCTCGTCATGTTTTATATAAGCACGAACGTGTAAAGGAATACACACACACATACATACATATATATATATATATATATATATATATATATATATATATATAGCTATGAAGTGCTTGTGCAATGTGCCATAATTTCGCTTTTTGGTGCCAAGGTGAGTATATGCTTAAAACATTAACCCGTACTCCCATTTGTTCTTTCGTGTTTTATATAAAAAGTAAATCCTTGAAAATTATACAAGGATCATGTAATGTTACTTAAAGAGATGCAAATTTATTCTTTCACTTTACATAAAAGTACTTGGTTCAACTTTTACAAGCATATATTTCTACATCCATCTCTTGATTTACGCGGTAGATATCTTCTTCAAAAAACATACAAACAAATAAGTTGTTGTAAAGCGACATAACCATGTAAACAACAATAGAAAATGGAGCAAAATTTTGGGAATATATTTAGTATAACTCCGTAGAAAAGATAAACTTAAAATTAATTATAAATTAAAATCATAAAATAGTTGAATATGTGCTCATAATACACTTTCAGAGTTCAGTGAAACGAACAGTAACTTAACTAATAGTGTAACTTATCGAAGCGACCGTAACTTTTAAATTGAAGCCGTAGACAGAATTTACAGAGAATGCAATTAGACTGTGCGCCGTTTACATTCATATAAAGATTATCAGGAGGACAACAGAATGTATTCACTATAATCGTGTAAAAAAAGATAAGGCATACGTGGAAAAATAACAGAATTGGATTAAGTCATTTTTTTTGTGCTCTTTCTGCGTCAAGTATTGGAATCATGTGAAGTAGTTTTGTAATTATTTCTCCAGTCATCTTTTCTTAGCTGAATTACTTGCATTATCCGGCACGATATTATCAGTAGCTTTGGGAACTTGGGAAATTGAATACACTTGCTCTGTCTGAGAATAAGCTGTAAGAGCTGTAAGAAAAGGGTCACTATTAGCACCGTGTAGATGAGTTATTGTGTACATCGAGGGAACGATGTACTTAAATGTATATAATTTAATATAATTTTAAAGTCTACAAATTAAGCAAATTAAGTTACTAATCCGCCCGAGTCGCCAAAGGCAAAGAATCTCGACTAGCAACTCTTAATGGTCGTGGGTTCGAATCTCAAATGCAGTAGAGTTTTTACTAAAGCCGATAGATAGTCTTGGGGTACTAGTGCTTGAAGACTTTAGTTTTAGAATTTATTTCTGTATTTAAATTAATAACAATAATAATAAGTTACTGGAGAAAGTGATACTTTGGAAACATTTACCGTCAAACAAATATATCAAGTCTGGATTCATATAGTAGTGTACACTAGTAAGTATTAGATATTGATTTTTTCTTTCGGACAATTTAATATGTCTATCGATTTCTCGATTTTATATCTAGCTTTAAAAGCCCTAGATATTAATTTTGGAATCCTATCAGAAATGCCCACAGGCGGCAGTTTTTTATTTCAAACTTCTACACCATTACAAGGCGCCAGATTGAAAATCAAAGGAAAAAAGTTGAACTTATTGGAGTTATGCGAAAAAGTTCTCGCATAACATATTTGTAAAACATGTACTTAACGCAGCAGTATTCCTGATTACATTTAATTACTTGCTTTTGCTTATTAGTTCACCTTTTTCTGCAAGGTGGTGCTCGATTTCAACGGCTTTAAAGGTAATTTAGAAGCCGAGTTACTTAGCTGGAGAAGTATTTAAGGTAAACTATAGGTCTTGAAATGAGTATCTACGCATTACACCTAACAGATACGACTCTACCCCATGTAAGAGTATTCGATAAGGAAAGATTTTATAACATTTTCCCCAAAAAAAAAAAAAAAAAACGATGGAATCTTTTTTTCTTAATCCAATATTTTCGATTTCGGGGATAGTGGCCTTGCTACAATGCAACCCTTCGCGGAATAAATTCGTGGAGGGGCTAAATAGTTTCAAACGGAAACTTTCTTGAACATGAAAGCAGTGTTGTCAACATGCGCTATTGCATAGTCTTGATATTGTTTTGTTCATCCTCCGTGGGATGTTACGAAACCGGAGCAGTCCAAAGTGTGATTCGATAGTCGTTCACCCAGGACACGTCACTATACTAGAAATCGTCAAAATATATCAGGTTGAACACAAAAATACATACACAGACACCAGGCAGACAGAGGGACTGACCAATTTAAGTCGATTCAGAAAATAGATTTGAACCCATCAATATAGTAAAAGCTGGGAGAAAAGCTGGGACTGCCGGATATTGTCTACAATTCCATAACCTTAATATATTTGGTAGCACGCATAACTTAGGATGTAACAGATACTCCTCTAAAGAAACTTATGATCTTTTCCATATATTGAATTAAAAACTGAAAAAAAAATATTTATAAAAGATTTTTGAAAATTTATATTCAAATATAAATTTGTGTCTAGCGAGGGAGGATTCACCAGAAGAATGTAATCGTCATTATCTCGTCTAAGTAAAAGGGCATTTAATGTACAAGAATTGCATGTTTCCGTGTGACACAGAACATTGAGACTAATATTTATTATTACATCGCCTGATGGTATAAACAAAACCGAACGTAATTATTTAAAACAGTTTTTTGAGGTAATTGTCTTGTGTTGAAAATTAAAAAAAAAAAATGTGTTCAAATAGATAGGTATAAGGATTAAACTAGAAATGATTTTCATAGTAAAACCTTGCATACTCATATGCGTATGCGTTTTAATCTCGACAAGAAAATCGCTGTAATATGTAATAACAAGATGTCTAAGGGGCATTGTTTCAATGTTATTTTTCAGGAGCAATTAGCATTAATTTTTTCTTCCCTTTTCTTTTCTCTTTTTCAAATGGAAACTACTTCTCATCTTTAGATTAAAGAGATTTTTGTTGGCAATCAATAAAAATGATAGTTAGATTAACTTAATTAAATCAATGGTTTCATATAATGACTAGAAACTGTATCTAACGGAGAGCGCGGATTTTTTACTTGAAGAAAGAGATGAAATTTAATTAAAGAAGAAAAATAATCGGCTTACCGTCTTTTAACTCTCGTTTGATTCGTCAGCGAGCACTGTGTACAGCTAAGCCTTTGTAAAGACTTTACTTTTTGTGTAACTTAGAGGAGAGTGCTGTTGAAATGTATGGAGCAATGGGAAGTGCTTTCGATACACTGTTTCCCACCCCATCGAGACGATCATTGAACAATCATTGAACGATCACAATACGCGAAAAGACATTATAGAGCGATTTTCTGCATAATGACATCCGATGTCATATTGCGAGACCCTTCTAGGAAAAGTTACCCTCACTGACGCTGCTCTATTTTCCAAAACTATATTCAAACTCAAGTATTGTGTCTTTGACTTAATGCTTTTTCAATCAAAGACTTATTGCAACGAACAGCCTTAAAGAATGGGTTGATTCGCGTGTATTGCGTTTCGATGATATATTCATTGAAGATGCGGATGCGAAGATGGAGATAAAAGCAAATTTCTTCTCGATCAAAGGGGGACGTTAACATTGGACACATGCATGGTTTTGCAAAACTGTTCCACATATAGATTCTGACTGTACAGTATTATCCTTGACGTATACTAATTTCTTCAACGCTAAGCTTAAAATTTAAAGCAGAGCTAGGAATTCGTCAGCTTACCAACAATAGGGCTAAAAAGAGAATGAATTATAACTTGTTTTTTATTATATAGGAAGATGAATCTTGTTCGCAAACTCTGTTAAAACCTATTCCTGTATAAGGGAATTCGTTTTGGTCTATTGCCTTTCATTAACCCGCGTCAGTTATATACATTCGCATGCATAGGTATGTGAAATTGTTTAAAGGTACTTCTAATATCAGAGAGAGAGAGTAAGTAGTACTGTAGCACTGATTTCAAGCTGTAAATGTATGTATGTGTATTGGAGCTTTCAACACGTATGGTCCCGGGACAGAAAATACTATTTGTGAAAAATTTTACATTGGCTGCTTAGTATGACGGAAAGGGCTGTTAAATCCCTGTGAGCGATGGACATCGTTTTCGCTGCAATATCCAAAGCTTAAATAACCATGATACAGAATACGCGAATCGATCGTCGATAAAGCTGCATAGCAGCTATATTTGTCGGCGTCAGCTGGACGTGGTGTGTTATGGCTTGTTCCAACCAAATGAAACATTCGACGAAGGGCACGCTACCCACGACAACTGAGCAATTGCGACAAAAAATGGATGTGACATACTAAAAGTCATGATATCGTGGGTTTTCAATATGAAGCAATGCGGTTCCATATTAACAGACTTTACTTCTTCCGATTCACATGAGTTTCAATAGATAACTAATTGTGTGCTCGAAAGACACTTTCATTATTACGACGATGTGCAAATATGGGTTTTCGTCAAAAGACGTCACATATCTGCGAAAGGAATTTACATCATTTCTAAAAGACGGCAGGAGTAGTGTCTGGCGATGAGCAATATTTTGATTAGTAAATATATAATCAGTTCGTTACTATAGAGCTTCGAATTTAGATAAAAAAAAAGGGCGGAAGCAAAGTCATAAGCTTAATAAGATGACGTGTTTCACACACATTTCTACATTTCTAATTAATTACCAAATATTGGACATAATCTGTCAACACTAGTGTAACAAAGTACGCAAAAAGCTCTTATTACGACAGATATTCTAATGTAAAATTTAACAAAAATATTCCTTAAAGTCGTAATGATCGAAACCATAGCCGTCTTTAATTAATATAATGAAATATCTTTCAATATCTATATATATATATATATATATATATGTCTATATATATATCAATATCTATATATATATAAATAAAATATATATGTATATTTTTTGGTTATGACCAGCCAATCAGGAGATGTCCTCGGTACGCGCAGGCAAGACGGTTGTCAACAAGGGTTGTACCTATACATCAACATCTGTATAGTAACTTGAAGCTGGGACATCCACGCCATCCACGATTCACACTAAGGATATAACTTTTTCTGATTTCGTAGCATCTAAATTTATGGTTAGATTCTCAAAGGACTATTTATTTAATGCTCATTGCAAGGAAAAAAGGTCGATGTAGTTATTCAAAAGTTAATATTTACTCCTTACTAACCTAATATTTTCGTATTATTTTTTTGAATTTTCATTTGTAAAACGAGAAATAACATTAGATTGTATTAAGTCTCTTATTTTTGGCAAGAGTTAATGGGCGATGGTTTGTTTTCAAGTTGAATGAATTGTGTGTTGTGTATATGTTATCTGAGGAAATTTCAATGGTTATGGAAAAATTGTCGGGTGATTTCAATGGCTTCGCACGCTGCTCTTTATGATACACGTATACTTATTATTATTATTATTATTATTATCATGCCCCCTAGTGATAGGTATAGAA
Source organism: Glossina pallidipes (assembly GCA_000688715.1). Lineage (NCBI taxonomy): Eukaryota > Metazoa > Arthropoda > Insecta > Diptera > Glossinidae > Glossina > Glossina pallidipes. The sequence continues at coordinate 309,415 of KK499859.1, read as the reverse complement.
GTGAAATAAATTTGCCTCAGGACAGCAGTGCAGTAATATATATATATATACATTTAAGCGCTTATTATGCCCATATTAGCATATATTTCTATCGTAGTATGTTTGTAGTATGATGCATGCATATATAGATATTTATGTAATTTATTCGTATTAATTAGATCTACATAGATTCAATGTATGTATGTATGTATGTATGAATGAATGAATGAATGAGGGAATATACATATACATGTGTACATGTAAGTATTTTGCACAGATAGTTTTAGTTTAGTTCATTGCTAGGCGGGCATATATATGTCCATATGCTCATGATGTACGCTTGTGTACGTGTGTGCGTTTACAAGTATATGAAAAGAAAATTACTTCCCAGTAAAGATAATTAGTGAATGTCAATGTCAATTCTTCTTAGCGAGTAGTGTATCAAATAATGGAGTGACGCAATTTGTGATTGTCGAGTGAAATGACTGTGGGTGCGGTAGCTTATACTTTGCAATATTATTTCATTTAATGTTTTAGTTGAGTTGAGTACCACTATGCCTTTATACTATATATCTATTTATATAGCACTTTTTTTTTTTTTCTTCTTACAATTTCTTATTAACCATAATTAGTAATTTTCTCAATTATTTGCTATTTTAAAGTAAAGTCGAACTAATTGAATTATTTCTAATCGAAAAGTGAAAAAGAAAACATTAAAAAAAAAAAAAATTGTTTTTAATTTCATTTCTCAATGAAATTATATGCGCGAGCTTTTTTCATTTTTCATTTTTCATTTTGCAATTTTTCAATAGAACAATAACGTAAATCGATTGAATTGAGAGCCTGAGAAGCGTAATTGTCTTAACAACTTTACGTAATTCATTTAAATTACTTTAATTTGCACAGATAATTAAAATTGATTTAAGGGAAATTATTGTTTTCTGGTTTCACCTTTTTTTCCCCTATAATTAATTTCGTTTCTTTATGTTCATGTGTTATTCACCTATGCATTGCGTGGAGTAAGCGCTTCTGTTGGGTGCATCTGAATTAAACGGCACATTGTAATGGAAATCTTTGCCCATAACTTCCTTGCGCGTTAAAACGCTCGTCTCAGGCTCTTAAACTCTTAAGCTCTATATGTTTTCGAATTGGATTCGGTTAGAATCCATCTTGAGTACTCGGAATTCGGAAGTTGAGTGAGCTGTTCCGCTGCACAACATTCACTTCTACCGCGCAATAGACCGCTTTGATGATAGCTAAACTCTCCTTAATATCGTAGGATAATTAGGTGATGGTCGTTTTTTACGAAATATTTTTGTTGCAAACGTGTTAGTTAATTGAAGATTTATACTATATTTACGCTATCCGTACTTTCTGCCTATTAAATTTATTAGAAAAAGTGAATCCCCATCAACTATGGCAATATGATTACATAGATAATACATTTTTCCGGCGGGTATACCCAATCTTTTTTTACACGATTTTCAATTAACACGGGTTACCAATGTGCGCAAATACACTTTTTTTTTATACCAATTTTTCGCTCTAGAACGAATTTAAGAAAAAAAGTTTTTTTTTAATTCTACTTTTGACTTTTGACAACAAAATACAATCGAAAATGAGTCGGTAGTGACATGTGCGAGTTAGAGTTAGGACATCGATATTATTCTTAGTTTCAATTTCAATTTTTGCATGTTGCATTTGTGGACTGAATTTTCACCGTAGACTAATTTTAATTTTTTTTATAATAAAAATGTCCAGTTTTCGTCTTTCTTCCGTGTGTAATATGAGTTTCATTATCACTTTTTTGCACAGTTTTCCAGAAAAATGTTTAGAGTTTTTTCATGTAATACGATTTTTTAAAATTGTCAAATTTACTATATGTCGCATGTATTTTATACACAATTTTTTTTTGCACGGATTTCAAAGAAACGCATCTCCGTGTATCCTGCTTTCATGTATAGTAACATAGCGTAGATGTGGTCCAATAATTATACAATATCGCTCTATAAACCCAAAGTACATGAAAACGTGTAAGAAAACGTGTATGAAAACGTGTAAAAAAAACAATTACAGGAATTTTGATCATCTTAAGAGGCATTTTTAATATCTTTTACTTCAAACAAATAGATTAACATAGTAACATATTTTATTAAACGACCTTTAAACTGGTCTTTTATGTGCCCCTAAGAAATATTTATAGCTGGTTTGAGATATAAATGTGTTGTGTGCTAAAGGCTAAAATTAGTAGATAATGTAAACCTGTTTGCAGGTCTGCTATGCTCATGTTTTCATAATTTTTTTTATCTATACAGCTATATATAGTCTTCTTATGTATCGAATATCTAGGTACTGGGAATTAGAAATTATAGTTTTCTGTTTATAGCTGGCGAGGTCGTCGATTTTTTAAGCTCAAGTTGATGTCATCTCAATTTTTACGACCGCGAATGTTTCATCAATAAATGAAATGTAAATGACAAACTAACGGCTGACAAAATACAGGCAGAGAAACAGACGGACAGAAGGACGAACGGACAGATGGATAGGCGGTCAGAGAGTTATTGGAAAATTTATTTGAAATCTTATCCCAATCAAGAAACTGTAGACTTTGTATAGTCTTTGATGTGGATACAAAAAGCTACTCAGTGTTCGTGAAGAGAACTTCCAGAATAAAACAAGGAGAAATCCTACTTTTCCCGCATTGAGAAGCTCTAAAGTCTCTAACCAAACAAAGAGCTATGCCTTTCACATCGAGAGGAGAGTCCTGTCCTGAATGTGACCATAAATTTTAAAGACTTGAATTAAAAAGTTTTGCTTTTTTTAATCTTTTTTCTTAATCTAAAAGTATGTGAAAAACGTCGATTAATAAATAGTTTGACATTTTTCCAATTGGTTTAGGGAAAATTTGATATCAATCAAGTTTATTATAGATCTTATATCAATATCTATTTAAATTAGTATATAGAATAGAGTGAAGGTAACCAACTAACTGTTGAGTTCATAAAGTCCTGAAAGGAAATTTCATTTTTTCTTCAAAAAGTTAGTTCACATTACAAGTTCACATAATATGTAAGGGCTGCGCAAGTCAACTAACATTTTACAATTGGCTAAAGCGATTTATCCTGGGGCATCGCCAATATATAGATATATACGAAATATATATATATATATATGTAATGCATCTCAATGTTGATTTATTTTTTTCAATTATGGGCGCATCAGTGAACCAATAAGCAGTTATGCGGCGCCCCTTGTGGTAGAAAGGTACACGAAGTTTCTTTAAATCACTTTCCGAATGAATTTAAGCCTGTCTATCCGTCTTATTTTCTTGTGTTCAACCTACAGGCAGCAGTTTTTGCAATATTTTCATGAAGCGGATCACTTTTTGGACCTCTTCCCATATAACGCTTGGCCATCTGTATCAAACGAGAATGATTGAAATTATTTACTAGTTCCGTGTTCCACTTTCTCTTTTGTTTTTGTTATGTAATAGTGCTCGAATTGTGGAAATAGATTAGTAATAGATCTGCTAAGCTTTGGCTTCTCGATTTTGCGAATCGCGAAAAACGAACATAAGTAAATCGATTTGAAATCAATATGGTCTTTTTTTTTAGAAACGTCGATGTGTGTTTGTGGGTCCAGTAAGCGGAGCGACAAAGTTAGTATCTATCCATTTTAACGCGGTATCTAACTCTTATTAAACGGATACTTTTTTCATAAGACTAGTGCAGTGTATATGTAAATTGTTTACTAACAGATGAGTTAGTTTATATATATAGATAATGGTAGGTATTAGAAATTCACCCTAAATTCGTATGTATGTAATAAATTCTTTCTCTCTTTTCAAACCCTACACCGATTTTTCGTTTTTCTTAATATGACCAATCACGCAAGGGATGTCTCTTATTCATATAACACGGTGACGATCAGAACGAAAAAGAGTAGCGGCAAGCGGTGGCTATAGCCTAGTGGGTGTATGCCCAATTGGTAAGTGTTATCCCTTTGCCGACTGAGCATTCATTATAGCTACGACCAAATAAAGCATCACCGTACTTGTAGTATAAGTTTGTGCGGATATATGCAACGCCCAGAAGGTCCTGGTGTAGACTCGACTTTTATGATGCCGATCGATTCAGATTGAATTTCGGAAGTTATGTGTTTGTTTTTTCGTCTTATTTTTTCGAGTTTTTGAGAAATTTCGATGACATTTGGAACACTAACTAACTTATCTTGCGCCAGGAACGAACATCACTGAAAATGGATTGACCACTTGCTACACAACTGATTGCTCTTAAAGGTCGCTGTATGATTAACTGTAGGGTGATGTAGGGTAGTTAATGTTGGGCCGTGGGATATTTTAATGCTTTTGCTTGTTTTTTTTGCACATTCGTAAGTAGTGACTAATCACTTTAAATATTTGCACACCTTGTTGTTTTTGTTTTTTTTTTTTTTTTTTTTTTAGGAACAAGTCAGAATATATATGCGATTTTTTTTCGTTGCTAACTCATCGTAAAGGTGTATTTTTAAGTTTGATTTCTGCGATGCCTGTGTGTGTGTGTGTGTGTTTGTAAACATGTACGTTTTAATCGACATAATATACTGGTGCTCTACTGACCAACATTTCTCTCTGTGATATTATATAAATAAGTAACCTCAGCTAGTTGCAGTAAGTAAGTGAATAAACTTGTTAACCTACATTACCGAGGGTATCGTTCACACATACACATAAAGATGTACCTTTATATGCGAATGTATATACACATAAGATACGTATATATATATATATATATCTGTATTATACCTGTAAGGCATACACATATAAAAACAACAAAAACAAAAATTTCGATTAGAAAGACTTGCTGAAAAGCGTTTGCAGCGTGTAGCAGTTAACCTCTATTGATGTAAAAGTTTCATTCTATTGTATACTAAGTAAGTAAATATTTCGCTGGACAAGCAAACAAGGGGTTAAACAGGTTTAACAAGTTTTGGTTAGAAAAGCTTTTGCTTGAATACATTTTCATCGACTATGATATCAAATAATGTATAGTTGAACGTTTCACTGTTAGTGAAAAAAAATTCATTTAAATCATTTAAATAGAAATTAATTATTAATGAAATGAAAAAAAGAAAAAAAAAAAAAAAAATTAAAGTTAACTTAAGCATATAACATATTATCGTGTCCTCTGGCCAATTCAATAACAATAAGTTATTAATAAAATTTCGTAATACTGTAACAAATATCTGCTCCCGTAGTCGGTATAAACATACATGCATATCGCATCATTAAATTAGAATTATTGCCCATATATTTAAACTTTTTACTTAAAAATGAAAAATGGTTCGATGATTTCGTACTTATTGATTAAACAAATTTTGATGTTTGCCTATATTTGTGAAGCCATTGTTTATTATCGCTCATGTACGATATAAAATATGAAATAAAATACAAGTACAGCACAGTAGTTTTTGTTTAGCATCTTCGCCTCTACGCTTACATTCGCTTCAACAACAACAATCACTTCTGTTTCGTTCAATTTCGTAAAAATTTATTTTTAAACGCATTTTTATTATTGAGAGAATTGAGAAAACATATATATATTTACGTGTTTGTTAAATGTCACACGTAATTTTTTAATATAAGCGATTTTCCCTGTGTCTATCGGACCATTGGCTCTTCTCACTTTCTAGCTTTACGTCTGACGTGGTATCTGCCGGTAATCCGTCCATTTAATTGTTCGCTTTCTCATCACTATATTCCTTCATTTATTAGATTTTTTTTATTTCTTTTTCGTCTACCTATCCTTTTGCACATCAACCATTTTTTCTAAATGTAACTTTTTGCCTTTTATCCTCCTCTTCTATGCTTATTTATCCTTTCAATTACTAGTTCTTGCTTCTATTCGACATATTGCTTACCCATATCATCTATCCATCTATACTTTCGTCTTCCCACACTTTTGTCTGTGTATTCGAATCTGTTCGCTCGGTTGTATTTCTCCTTCCGTTGATACATCCAACCTTCTATCTATTATTTCGTTCTAAGTTGTCGTCCATTTATCTTTCTGCCCTTCCTTGTTTTCGTTTATCCTTTCATCCGCCTTTTCTTTCGTGCCGTTCTCTTTTCGCGCACCTATCCTTTCACCTATTTATGGTTCCGTTTATCTCCTCTTTCGTCCATTGGTCCTTCCATTCATCTGATCTTTCGTTCAACGATCCTTCCATGCGTTTATTTCCCCGTCCACCTGTCTTCGTGCATGATCCTTGTCCTTGATCTTTCCTTTCTTGCGGTCTTTCGTTCAACGATTTATTCCTGCGCCTATCTACCCTCTCGTCCATTGACTTTCCTTTCATCCTGCCATCGTTCGAGGATTCTTTACGCCGCCTATCTATCTTCCCGTTCGTTTATTTATTTAATCATCTCTGTTAGCCTTCAGGCATTCAGGCATTTTTCCGTCCATCCATCCTTTGGCCTACCTATAGTTTTGTTCATCTTATCTTTGTCCATTTGCTTTTCCATTTATTTATTTCTTCGTTCATCTACCCTCCCGTCCATTTATCTTTTTGATCTTTATGTTGCGTCTTTGTGTTGCGTTCTCTCTGCGTTACAAACAAAAGGTAATCCTTTCTACTGCTAATAAACTGTTTTCATTCCATGTTAGTCTGAATGGTGTCTGCTGAAATATCTGAGATTCTATTCCATGTTTCCCTAGCATCAACGGAAACTTTTCAAAATGTAAAATGCAATTAACTCTAACATCAAAACAAATGCACGCAAGTATATGCATGGAGATGCAAAAAGATACAAAACGTTATGATGATTCATTCCTTCACCATCTCAAGTTCATTTTGGATTTACACCTTGTTATGTCAAACGAAAATGTTTGCTTGTTTTTTATTTAAAATTAATATGTATTTATACATATGTAGCTTTTTTTTCGTAGAAATTTTATATTGAGCAACAAGTGTAAAGTTTTTTTTGTTTGGCATTTTTCTACGGATATATGGTACGGATATATATAGTATGATTCAGAGAGATACGCTTCTTTTTTTTTTACGTTAAAAGCTTTCCCATCTCTAAATATAGATTGACTTGTTAGACGCTTTGAGATGAACAGTTGGCACCTTACAAAATTCACGACTTCGAAGTTGAGATACGGGAATGTTTAGCTATTATTCGTTTTGTTTGTAATGAAAGTTTTTTTTTTTTTTGCTATCGTGAAATGAAGCAAAAAATAACTGTGCAAGCAATCGTAGCTAAAATTTTAAAACGAAACACTAACATTCATTCCTTGTTGAACTTCGTCGCTATCACATTTTTGGAAGTACGTATGGACAATATTCAGCTCTGAGAATTCTCCAAACATTCCGTCAGCGATTGCTTGATAAAGGCCTACACTGTGATGGGCGGCAATGCTACTGCCTTTGAGTCTGGCGCTTCCAGGTCTTGTGTGCATAAGCAAATGCGAAATAAACTGTGTATGGCTTTCCGAATTTTTACAAACCGTCCATCCAAAGCGATTTCATCAATTTCGCAAATGAAATTGGAAAAGTTGAAAGGGAAAAACTGTCTGGTGCAAGTTGCTATAAAAACGAAGGCAGAAATGTATTAAGAAGAAAAACTTCTTCCAAAAGCATTTTAGAGACAGAGGCATGGGCTCGTTTCTGCACTTTGTAATCCATTATCTATTGGATTGTTTGAAAAGTCTTTGATCATTTTGCTAAGAAACCGTTGTACGTAATATGTGAACTCTTTTAGATTTAATGATTATAGAATTGATTCGCAAAGTTATCCTCGCAGCAATTGCTTTATGCTAAGCTTTAGAAGCAGCCTTGACAGCCGCGGTGAAGGCAATACAGGCATTAGAGGATCGGAAAGTTAAATAATACGATTCAAGGTGTAATGGTGAAAAGTTTAGCTATGCATCTGAATAGCTTAATAAGTTCACTGACTGTCTTTAGCATAGAAAGCTCAAAAGACTTCGTTCAGAATAGGTGCATGTGTACATTAGTTAAGTCCACATCTTGGTAGTTGCTTGGTAATAGTAAGGCTTGTTCTCGCCTTTTTCCAAGCGATCTCGTCGAACAGTAGAATATCTATCCTATGATGCGTAAGTAACTCAGTTATGTCAAAATTTGCGCAGTTGTTGTATTAATCGTTCTGGGCAATGGCTAACTTTGCCTTTGTGGGTGTGTCGATCGATATTGGCGATCTTAACAAAACCTCTGTTTTTGCCTTAAGATCTTGTCTAGAAGATCGCACCAGGTCCATATCGGTCTTCCTTTACATTGTAAACAGGGAGTTTATGGACGCTATCTGTTGTCGGCGATTGTAATGAGAACTTATTGTGTATTGTACATCTAGCTTTGAAATCCTGAGTCCTCATATCAATATGTGTAGACATTTACGAGCAAAGGTGCATGTACGTAGACGTATATTCAAACGTCGCATAAGGAATCAAAAACTTAATATATATCGTATTAAGGGTTACACGTATAATAAAGTGTGATATTTAAATATCAAAATATATTTGTGTACGCTATTTTTAACTGTTCTATCTATAATCTTCTTGACTAAAATACGCTATATATAAGTACAGCTAAAAATGAAGATATATATGTATATATATATGGACGTATGTATATATATGTATTTATATATATCGAGGTATGTACGTACATCTCCTCGCATTTTAAATAATTTGCAAGGTCAAGGCTCTGTTATTTGTCGCCACATTATAATACAATGTCGTGCACGAATGTTGATGCATTCATTTATAAATACTTACTAACGTGCTTGCTTGCTCACAAACATACATACACATTATAGATATATACATCCATACGTTTATTCGTAAAAAGGTATATTGACATACCTGAGCTTTGACAGACGTCGTCTGCGATTTTCAATGTGTGCAAACTCACAACATGCACAGCTAAATTAAATTGAAAAACAAAATAAAAAAAAAAATAAAAAAAAAATCAATTAGCGTTTATCGTTTTTTTTTTTTTTTAAGAATCTAAAGTAATTACTTGTACTGCTGTACTGGTGCTTCTATTGTATTTTGTGTTCATTTTTTAAATTTATTTTTATTCATTTTTTATTTCGTTATTTTATTTAATTTTACAATAAAAATTTTATTTTATTACAGCTTGCCAATGATAGATATACGAGCAGCATTGGTGACAGATACAGTTCATTATATTATCAGGTTGGCTTATACTCTTTCGAAAAAAAAAAACAAAACAAAACAAAATAAAACAAAACAAAAGTAAACTAAATAAAAAAATAATCTTCGTTTAATGGCGAATTTGAAATACCCATCATCTCAAGCGAAAATGGAAAAAAAAGGGAGCGTTAAACGATTCTGTAATAAATATTTATGGCCGGAAGTTATTAGAAACTACTGTTGATTGAAATGATTTGAAATTTTCATTCGAACATTTCTTTTAAGCTTAGGCAGTTCCCAGCCTCTTTGCAACATAAATAAAAATAAAATATCTGGAAAGTCGAACCTTTCTATTCAAATGTATGCGAATTTTTAAAAGTTCAACGACTAGAAAATGAAGACATAACTGGAAGACATAAGTACAGACAAGCAGACATCGCTGTAACTGTTGTTGTGCGATCTCCAAGAATTCATATATAGGGGAATCTTTGTTTTCTGTTTGTTACACATGTAATGAATGATTTAATATACCGATATTTTAGTATGAACATCTACTCCCGGTGGTGGGTAATAAAATGAAAAATTATTTGCATGCAGTTTAAGTAAATGCTTGCCTAACGGTAACTATAATATATCATTATGCGTATGTGTCTAAACACCATTTGCTTGCATAAGTTAGGGGCGTAAATCAATGTATGACTGTAAACTACCGTTAGGCGCGTCCACAAAACAAGCCTTGCATTTATGCTCAAAATTCAAGTTTCAAGCATTTTTTCTGTTTATTTATTTATTTATTTTTTTTTTCATGGTAATATCAACTTATATCAGTCGACTAATTGGCTTAACAGTTACACTATAAATGGATTTTAACTGACGTTTAAATTTTAATTTTTAACCATGAAGTTTGTTTTGGTTTCTTTGTTTGAAAATGGATTTTTTTCTTTTGTTTTTTTTTTTTTTTTGTTTTTGCGTTTAAGATGTGTTTATTTTCAATCGTTGTCACATGTTGGCCATTTGCCAGAAATGTATTGAAATTAAAAAAAAAAAAAAAAAAAGAGAAAAAACATTTCTCACTATTTGTCGTATTAAAAAGAATCGGATTCTCTAAATGCCAAATGTTCGATGCATCCAAACCATTCTCATTAACTTTATATTCTTTTCGTTGTTAAACAACAATTTTTGTGTATATATCTCATTCTTGATTTGATCTGAGCCAAAAATAGAGAATAGTTGTTATACTACTTATGTATGCAAGCATTGGTATGCATGTAAATTATAAGGAAAATCTGAATGTAATTCAATGTTTTGTTTCTTTGTTTGTTTTGTTGTTTGTCTTTTATTTTTATATTTTGCTGAATCGTTGCTTTCAGGGTCAATCGCAAATGAAAGTGAAATTAATTTGTCTTCATTGCAAAATACCACAAAAATCATCAAGTGTTGTAAAATGTATCCGTCTGTCAGCTTTTTCAATAATAATAGTTGAGTAGACGAGCGAGCGTACATACGTTACGCGCAATCAAATTAAGTTTACGATATCATAGGTAACCGTTAAGCCCGTTTTACAATCGGAAAAAGTTCAAAGATCATCACAGTTTGAAATTTTCATTCCATGGATAGATTCATAGATAGAGGTGGGTCGAGTCTTATCTCACTAAAGTCAAGAGAGAGAGCAAGAGAAAAAGAGCGATTAATAATCGCTATGTTTGTACCGTTAAAAAGAATAAAAATAATTAATAAACCGAGAGTCCGAAGAAAACTGTTATCGAAACCATGTCATTAGGCGGTAGTGAGTTTACGCAATCGGTGTTAGGGTGTTTTTAGATAAAAATACAATTTCGAAAATTGAAATTTAAAAATTCGCCAAAAGTCGAAAATAAGTTCATTTCATATTCGTTTCTTTTGCCATTTGCCAATCTTTATGGCTTTAGGTTATTTTCTTAAGAATTTCATAGAAATGTTTATTATTGTGAGACCTTTCAGGAAGAGATGGAGGAAACAAATGTCGCGTGAACATTCATACGGAGCGCTTTAAGCCGGTAAAAAGCATTAAAGCCATAAAAATGTCTCGAATAGATTATCATCCAAAAGGACGAGTGGACAGACGTACTTAATTCTCCAAAGACAGCGATTTTGAGTTGTTTGGCATAAGAAAAATCGAGTACTATTTGGTTGTATACATTTGTACAAGCTTAACATACATACATATGGTGTAGGGTATAAAAAGGTGAATTTAAATCACTTTCTTTTGCATTGTATTTTGAATTTATTTTTTATTTGCTTATTAATCGACATAGCTACCGAGTGAAAGTAAAAATTAATTTTATGTCTTCCATGATTATTGCAAGTATTTTCGTGCTCCTTCTGATAAGCATATTAATGCAGTTATTTTCGATCCAGATCGCTGTTTACCTTACAGAAGATTTTATTTTCAATTGTCCCTATAAAGCGAGAGATATGCCCAAATATTGGTGGGGGGAATCTTAAGAATTCGAGACTTTCACTTTCACCCTTTGTTGTTAAGTTCGCCCTTTGGAAGAGATCAAAAAAAAAAAAAAATCGAATTAGGAATAGATCCGAAATCCTTATCTTCAAACATTATATTAAATTAGTCTGTAATTAAATTAAAATCAGAGGATATTTCGCAAATCTTTCCCTTTTCCCTGACTTTTAATGTTTTGATTCTCTTGCTCTTAATTTAAAACTTGCATTGCCTTCTTCTTTCCTTCTTGGATTGAAATCTAAAGAGCAACATTGGTAATTAATTAAAATTTCAAGTGCAAGGAGTAAATCATTGACAGTCGTCTCTCATTCCCCTTTAAAAGCCTTAATAGAAGATTTTCTCAATACATATGCATTGACATTGTTCTGTTCTGTTTCGTATGTGCGATTGTGTATGTGTACGTGTATGTGTATGTGTATATGATAATGTGTCTAAACGTAGTGGGCTCTCGTCTTTCTTTATAAATGCAACATTTAATTACATACGCTAAAGAAAGACGTTGTGAACTTGTGCTATGAAAAACTTTCAATGACAATGCAGTGCTAAGAGTTTATTTATGAACATGTGTATGAGAGAATGGTCTTGTATTTTATCATTTTAGTCGCCCAGTCGTCTGGAATCATCATCAAGCGAACAGACCACAGGACGCCAGCTGCAGCGTGTCTTGCATTATTCAATGACACCCTGTCGGTCCTTGCAGGGACTGAGAAGGTCAGACTGTGTTCTACATGATGTTGACTGTGATGAAGTGTATCCCGGCATCTATATTGGTGATGCGTAAGTGTAGCATTAAATGGTGATTCTTGTAAAACCTGTTAATAAGTACTCCGTTCGTTATGCGTGTAGAGCGGCTGCCAAAAACAAAACATACCTGCGTATGATGGGCATTACTCATGTTCTAAATGCGGCAGAGGGTTGTCGTTACGGTCAAGTAGACACTGGTCATAGCTATTATCGAGATATGCCTAGCATAAGGTATGACCGACCATTTCGCTCCATTTCACTTCATTTCATTGCATATCATTGCCATATTTGTTGCTATCAGTTAATTATCGTTTTTCATTTATTTATTTATTTATTTATTTATTTATTTATATTTTTTGTTTTTTATGTATAAAACTCAATTTTACACACAATTGGTGTCTTTTGCAATAATATCTTGAAATATTACGTCTTTGGGTTTTCACTCTACATAAACACATACATATGCACTGGGTTCGTTATAAACAAAAAAAAAAAAACTTTTATTTCTTTTCTTATTGGTTTTGCAAAACAACTTAACTCATTTGTATTTGTATATATATATGTTTTTAATAAAATTTGAATGACATACTCACTTACACAAACTTTGCAATTCGCGCATCACATCTTCACGCAATAATGCATATAAATAAATGTATGATAATGTGTACAGAAGAAACAACAAAGACACTTATTTCAGATATATGGGCTTTCCAATGGTTGATGCTCCTACAACCGATATCTCACGATATTTTCACGTAGCGGCCAAATTCATTGATGACGCTATCAGCTGTGGAGGTAATTATCTATGAAATTTTTGAACATTCCCCCATATATATGTGTACGGCATTCCGATCCACAATGCTATTTGTCGATTAATATTTTTCCTTCCCCCTATTTGACTTAACAGTGAAGTACTTGAAGATTTCTATAAAGACGAGGACGGGTTGAAATTTGATTTTAATCATCATTCTTTTCTTAAATGCAAATTTTTAACGGAAGTTGTTTTAGTCTCTACTTAATTATCTCTATGAGATTTGGATAGTGGGCAGAGAATGGGCGAAAGAACATAAGAATGGGAAATGTGTACTCATTTTAAGTAATAATAAATGTTAGGTTGTCTGGAAGCGTTCCATTTTCACATTTCAAGGGAGACACATTATTAGTATGTCAAAGGATAGGATCAAAAAGGCTTTACCGAGAATAATGTCCTACATATGGCTGATTAATTTTCGTTTCACAAATTTCTGTATTCCAATTGTGTGCCTACAAAACAGCCTACTAATCACAGGAAATTGATATGACGAAGAAGTTGTCCCAACATTTTCAAGAAACTAAATATTTGTTAATTAAAAAAGTAAAACATTCCGATATGAAGATGTTCGATGTGTTTCTCAGCATGAAACAAATGAAATGAAATTAAAACAATTTTCTGTCTGTAAGTGTTCTCACGACAATTAGGCAAAAACGGACATATGGATAGATAGAAGGATGAGTAATCGAAATAGAGTTGTATCTCACTCAGCTCTTTATTCTTCGCAATAATTCTCTTGCAATGTAGGCGCGAAATGTTACGGGTTTGTTTGTGCTTTCATTCGACTATGACAAGCAGTACGCTGCGTTAGCTTTAAACTCTTTATAGATTTGTATTTATGAATATATATATATTTTCATGAGTGATTAACTGAGATGGGTTTTTCCAAATTTTTCGTCAGTTCTTTTTCAAAGTTTTTATTGGTTGTAATAGAAAATAAAATGATTGTGGAATGGAGTGGAGAGTTACTGTTACTGTATTGAATTCGCTTGATTTGGTTGCAATTAACGGAATTCCTTTTATGTTGAAGGTAAAATTCTCGTCCACTGTTTGGTTGGTATGTCAAGATCGGCTACATGTGTTTTGGCCTATTTGATGATCTGTCGTAAGATGACGGCTGTGGATGCGATACGTAAAGTGCGCTTGCGTCGCGATATACGTCCCAACGATGGTTTCTTACAGCAATTGGCCGATTTGGATATGGAACTTAAACGTAAAAACCTATATCCTTACTAATATAAAGCGATACCAAAGTATATGTACATATATAAGAATATATATACAAGCAAATACATACACACACACACATACACATATATATACACACACACACACACACACACACTAACCTTCACATAAGTTAAAATATTTTCTTAACAAAAATATACATTAGTATATATATACATATATATATATATATTTATATAATATATATATATATATATGTATATATGTATATATAAGATGTGCTGAAAATGAACCAAGAATCGTTTCTTTATAAACTATAATACTAAAAAATACTTTTAACAAATATTTACATTTTTTTCTGTTGATATTTTTTCAAAACACACATCACACTCACAGATCTCAGTTTCTAAACGAGAGAAAAAATTGTTTAGTGGTTTGTAAAATAAAATAAATTTAAAAAAAAAAAAACAAAAAAAAAAAGATAAAATTAAAAGAAATAAAAATCATATGTAATAAAGTCTCTGATGATATGTTCGTAAAAGTTTTTCAAAACAGACTCGTTCGCGTACATAGGCATTTATGTATGTGTGTAGTTAAGTTCTTAACTAAGCTAATTATGATAAACATATGATTCGGACGAAGATGATGCATAATAATCAAGTTAGAGTAGCGTTTAGACGACTGTGTTATATACTAATGTTTGTATGTTTGGCAACTGCATTGTCTACGTAAATGTGATTGCTATTTATATATATACATATATATATACCTAATTACTCGCGCATATATCCAAACAAAAACGCAGACAAACACAGGTAAAGACATAAAAACATGCACACACACCCATACATACTTACAGGCATACACAAACATAAGATTCACATGCATTCATTAATGGATAAAATAACACATACCTAGTGATCAAAGCCTTATAAAAATGTATATTAAACGAAAGTTAAATAAAAATAAATAAAAAAAAAAAAAAAACTTCAAAAAATATAAGATAAAAAAGAAGAACTATATATACATACAAAAAGAAATCTATATACTCAAAATTAACTATTCACAATCAATGTTGCAAAACGTAACGAAACATGCTCACATGCCGACAGCTATATATGTATACATGTAGCGTTAAGAATATGTACCAGAATGCAATAAGTATGAGACAAATAATAAAAAGAAACTAAAACGAAACAAAAAAACAATTCATCAAAATATTGTAACAAGAAAAAGAAAAAAAACAAAATGTTTCATATTAACTGAAAATAATAAATAAAAATGAGAAAAAAAAAAAACAAAAATGAAAATATATACATACATAATGAATAAATAAATGAATAAATATACATATATATGTATATGTATATATGAATATACATGGATACGTGTATTGATGCATATATGCATTTATATATATATATATATGTATATGTAAAGAACCAAATACACAAGTAAACTGAAAATATTTACATCGAGACTTTTACTTGATGATTCGAAAATCTTTATCAAATCGTAAGTTTCTGTTCGAGATTTTATAACGCAAGCACACACTCGCTCATCTCGGACTTCAATTTTCACGGAATGCCATGATTCCGTGATGATTGTTGTAATTTGATTCGCTATTGAAATGTAAATATTTACATTCACACAGTGTTGTTATGTTATGTTATTATGTTTCATTACTGAAAAAATTAAAATATTGTAGTCCGGGTAGGCGGATAAAGCTGTGCTTGCTTGCATCTTAGGCATGGGCATGGAAATTGATAACGATAATGCTAATGATAGAAACTTGCAGGCATAAGTAATGTTCACAACTTTTTACTTAGGCGACAACGTCCGTATCAGAAAATGATATGGTTTCAGATGTAAGGCAACAAATGAAATAATAAGAAGGAAAAGAAAAGTTAGAGGAAGAAATGAAGGCAATTGAAAAGTTCATCTTGAAATTTTGTTACTGCATTGTATTGTCCTGAAGGGTACCTTTCCAAAAATTTTTGTAATATAATCTCTTTCGTCTTCAGTAGCGTTACAAAATTTAAGCGGAAAGGAGGAAAAGGGGGAAGAATTCCATATGATGAATATAAAAATAAATCCCCAGAAGAGAGAAAAGAGAAAAATGACTTTTAGAAGGATTCTGTAAGGATTTATCTTACTGGACATAAAACATATATGTTTGTTATGAAACGAATAAAGCGAAACAATCATATATATTGATGTTGTTGTTGTTGCACTTTTCATCTTAAATTAAATGTTAAATTTATTGCTAAGTCATCGTTGTATGTAATGCTGAGATTTGTGAACCGCATTACTACTACTACTACTATCCATAGCTGACTTTTAATCATATCACAAAAAACCGATTACTTATGATAAGGGAATGCGGTTCATTTATCATTACCTCGTAATCAAAAATAGCTGACACGGGAATTTTGTTACTTCGTCACTTGTTAACATATTTCTGTATGCACACTTCTAAAAGCTGAAACTTGGGAAATAGTTATTAAAGAAGGCTAAGAGCTAATGGTTTCAATTACTATTCGAAGGCTAAACTACATCTGATGATGATCGGGAAGAACGACGAGCAAATGTAAGAATGTGCCGATGTTCTTTCGACTATGATGAGATAACGGATCGACAAGATCCCTATGAATCTTTTCGAATCGGTTTCACGGTATCAGAACCACTATGACTGTCCGTTTGGTGTTCCCATGAATATTTCCTGCATTTCTGACTTTACAAACATTGACTTGTTCATCTGTTGAGTGCCTTACGCGTATTTTGTTAAAAATATCTTTAACGGACGAGGAGTTCCGATGCTTTGCTTCTAAGATGACTAAGTGCTTTTTACGGTATATGTTTCGAATAAGATTTTCCATTAACTAACAGTTCATATTTTCTTGAATAACGTTTTGATGTTTCACAAATTATCCCAAAATAAATCTTCGATTCGAGATTTTCGATTTCGATCACAAAAATCACAGGTATTTTCTTCTTCTATTTCTATTTTCATATTCAATTCGGTTGAAGTCAAAATGTCACTTTCTAAAGTGCGGGAGATAGTGTCCGCACACTTATGTATCGGATGCAGTTAGTGAACTGAGATATGCAATCTAATATAAATGTTTAGTTTATCGGGAATTAATCTCTGTTTCGCAATTTAGAGCAATAATGGAGGCAATGGTTTATTATCAATGAAAATAATCATATTTCGCTCTTCGAAAATATTAGGGGAACCGATAAGTACGAAAAAATAGATGCTTACATCCTGAAGGCGGTCAGTCTACAGTTCGGGATCATTTTTGTCGCGTAGGAAAATTGAGCAGGTAAGGAATTTCAATTCCTCATGAATTGACGGACGTGGCGCTCGATCAATGGCTTACCATCGGTGGGTCTCGGTATGAAGCCGACCCTTTTTTTCGACCAATTACAACTGGACTTGAGAAGTGGGTGCTATGCAATAATCCTGTACGAAAAATGCAATGGCTTTCTTTCGGAGAAGTACTTGTCCCGACATCTCGGCCGTTGCTGATAAAGAATGTTCTTGTTTGTGTGTGGTGGAATTTTTCTGGAATCATACACTATGAATTGCTTGAACCTAATCAGATCGTCACAGCGACGGTGGCGATTTTGAACAATTCGAGCGAATGAAGCAAGAGCTCGTAAAAAACGTTTTTTCCAATAAAAACAAAAGATCTTCAACACGATGACGCGAGACCGCACGCTGCAAAAATAGCACAAGAAAAATAAGGGAGCTTGGATTGGAGCTTTTACCTTATCAATCTTTATTCATTAGATTTCACACCCTCGGATTAGATTTTCATCTTTTCAGATCGTTAGAGCATACATTAAGAGGTAATATTGGAGGAGTGAAAACGCACTAGGTGTAGAAGATTCGGTCATGCCCGAATATAATTTTCTTACGTGTTTCTTTTTCAACTTGGAATATTATATGGGAAATAAAAGAACGTGCGGTTAAATTCGATCAGATCTTGGCATAAAAATAGGTAGAAACACAGATGGACGATAGATAGACTTAAGACGTAACGCCGCATTGCACTTTTTTATCATTTTAAATGGTCGCTTTAATATTTGGGAACTCTTTATGTGGCTTAAAAATTCGACTTTCCGAGTTAACTGATTGCTTAGATCCAGCACTATTTAGACTTCTTAAAGCAAATTGTTCTCCGGGCTAAGCTTTTTGAACCGGCTGTACTACTAACTTATCTGAATTGTTGTAATGACATCCTTTAAAAAATGTGCAGCATGATAGACTCTGCAATTCTCTGCTTTATGGATAGACAATACAAATTTATAGACGATTTTAAAAAATTATTCCGAAAAATTAAAACTATTTTCTTGTAATCGATACCATCTTTTTTAAATCACGATTTAAAAGAACTGCTACGTGTTCTACTGTGGAATGTTATTAGGAAGCATTGATTGAAGCCAGTCGGTTGAGAATTAACGGGGGACCAAAGAAGTGTTGTAGAAAAAAAGCAATCGCTTTTTTACTGGAGCTGGCACATTCCCATCTCTCTCTTCTTTACATAGATATTAGGACGTTTTCCTAAGTATTCGAACAACATGTACAGATAAAAAAAAATTCTTAATAATTAAATAAATATGGGAAAGTCATAGTCTTGTAATGTCGTGCACAGGAGGCCCAGTTACTCTTTAAGTCGATTCAAAAAATACTTCTTAATTGATTGGCGTAATAAATGATCAACCCATCTCGCAAGGTATTGCGGGTATATTGGATGTGCCCTGTCCTGTATAAGTCGTATAGGATACAAGCAAGAGTATGTTGCTAGCATGGAAGCATGATTGCGAGAAGACTTAAAATTCTTTTCTCTTTTGGAAATTAATAAAATATGTGTATGGTTATGACCTGACATACATGTTGTATGTATGTAAGGCAAAATAAATTAATATGATTTTAAATGAATGACATGAGTACCTACTCATTTTTGTAACCACTACCGCGATATGAGGGTATAAAGTCATTTTCATATTGTTTGACACGCATTGCCTTCACTCGTCTGTCTATCTTCAACATTCGAAATTTCATAAAAATTGCGACGGAGACTTGAAAGCTCATATCATTCATATCATATGGTCTCGCATAGCCGAAAAGGTAAGAGATGTGATTACCGAGTCAATCTTTATGGGCGCAAAATGTCAATGCCGTGTGTCCGTACTTGTGAATGGTCAGTCGGTCAAGGCATATAGTACTCGGCGATTGGCAACACATACACTAAGCCGCGGGCGCATTCTTTCTCTTCCCCTCTCTCTGTGCAATTTATTTCTGACTATCCCCATAATACACGTACACTGGATATTCCCTGAGCAATTCGTCATATTAGAAAAAGAAGTGAAACTTGCCCACAGTACGTAAAAGCATTTTTCGCAACAAAATGATTACGCTTTCAATTTCGCTTAGGATTGATAAGAGGTCTCTCTACCTTTATTACTTTTGGCGGAGAGTATTGAAGAATCGTCTACACCCGGCATATATATATATATATATACATACTCGTTATTGTTTTACTTGAAAAGTTAACTGAAACTTTTTTCGCTTTGTTTATTAATACTTAGTTACAGATTAAATTAAAACAAACCAACAGAAGAAACCGACTGTTTTTGATAAATTAACCTGTCAGATTAAATATGTGTAAGCAACAACATACATACACAGTCACATGCGCAAATACGCATAACCTATAAGATGTTACTGCTGTAAGTCTCTTAGCTCAATTTCCTAAACCAATTTTATAACTTATACACACACGTACGACCATCTTTGAATCGAAGATTCGAAGATTTTCTCTTACATATGTTTGTGCATACACATAATATGTACATCTGTATGATTTCGTATAGGTTTAACCTGCGTTCAAGTTAATCATAAAAAAAGCTTACAAAACTCTTAAGACTTAATGACTGTTTTAAGGCTATTTACGAAATGAGGTAACTTTTATCAATTTTTTATTATTTTTATATCCCCTTTAAAGAAGGGAGGCATAAACGGTTTACTCTCCTCCTTGTAACACTTACACGTACGCAGTAGAAATCGCTTAAATTGCAGCATGTGTGCATTCTTGATCAGCGTAAAACTTTAAGTTAAATCGCTTTTATCCGTTCCTACGTCCAATCATTTAGCAATCTATCGGAACAATTGGGATAGAGAAGGGAAACTTGACATATTTACTTTTAGCTAATGGCAACTGGTCAAGTTAATAAATATGCGGACTCCCCGCGTAATACTAAAGGTAAAAAACTGTAATCCATAGCAGATCTTAGTGTTTCACATGCTACTTATTTTTGCAGAGTTTGTTTGAATGTGTAGTGAGAAAAAGGACGTGATCCGTTCAGAATAGATAAACAAATGTGATTTACACCAGATTCTAAGATAAATATATATGTAAATCGAAACAAAGTCTGGTATATGAAAAAACTGGCTCACATTAGACGGAAGACTGCGATCCATAACAGACATTAGTCTGAAGTTGAATGATCAAGACTTTCGGTTGCCCAAAGATTTCATAGTGATGGTGTAGAAACTGTATTGCGCGATCAACGGACATTTCGATATCTAAGAAAATATTTTACAGTTACAGTTGTATTGATTTAAGATGGCAGGTATCGAAAATTTGCCATAAGTTGAATACAATTTTCTTGCTTTTTTTGTTATTTATAGCCACCTTTGTTTATTATGTCATTCCGTCATTCCGTTTGTAATGTTTACAAATACTTAGTAAAAAAATCATATATCATATCTGATGAAAAGTGAGAGATGACGGAACGTTTCTCTTTTGTCAATCTATTCAATCAATTGGTGTTGGAGTTTATTAAAAAGCCTATAAGGTAGAACTAATGATACTCTTACATAAGTTTGAGATCTCATTACGACGGATGGACGCTTTCTCACTAAATCAACTCAGATGTAGAAGACTTTCAGTACACTTAGTCACAGTCTGTCTGACATCTTCGTAATTATGTTTATCAAAATCGTATTAATGGCAAAAGAGATTAGAGTAACGTAGCCCATGTGTAGTGTTTAGCATAAGCGACTTAGTTATAAAAACAAATCTGGGTCCACTTACCCAAAGTGTGTCCAAGCCGAATATCGGTATATGGGTGCATGTTCGACTTTTTATTCCGCGATCTGGAAAATTATTCCCGATAAATATCGTTTACCAGAACGAGATTTCGAGTTAACTTAGCTTACATCTCTTTGTCAATTTTTTCTTGAATTCCCGCAAATCGAAATAGAAAATTGAATTTCGGTATATATCTAGTTCATGGTTAAATATTTGATGCAAGTGTGATAATACATTTAAACTGCGGCTCATAGTCATAATTTTTGTTACAAGTATGCTGTGAAAAATAACTTCTGATCAGCCCCACACCTTCCGTTAGCAAAACGCTGCATTTTTATTTTTTATATAAGATTTACATAAAGTATATCTTTTTATTGGTATATTAATTTTTTTATACCATTTGTAATAATCAAAAATGAAAGGCATTAGTCAAAGTATTTTCGTCAGAAATCCCCACTAAAAATGCAATTTTATATGACCCGTTTTTTTCGAAAGTGGTGTAAGTTTAATTATGACAAAAAATTTTGCAGTAATAATAATAATTGAATTTTTTATCTATAAAATATTTTCAAAAGAAAAAAAAAATCCATCAAAATTCTCACCATTCTGTCAAATTACACTGAAGTGCTGTAAAAGTGGCGTAAGTCCATTTGAAGTCATCAAAAGTACAAATTTCTTGTAACTAAGGCTTTACAAATGGATCGATCACATGATAAACTTAAATATTTGGAAAACACAAAACGAGCTTATTTCATATATCAATAGGTTTTCAAGCAATTAACCACTCAAGCCCTTATTCATATTTATATCCTTAAATATAATGCAAGACGATATCAATTTTAAAGAACACGACTCATATCTACATATGATATCTAACTTCTATCTTCTGCATGGAATTGCATGGAATTCTTTGTAGCTGCGTACCGAAGTCCAAACTTTGCTTCACGGATAAAAACCATCATATGAGTAGTAAAGAAAAAAAAACCTGCATTATTAAGAAATGAAGGAAAGAGCGGATAAACAAAGGGAATTTTGTAGAAAATATGAATAAACTCACGCATAAACTATTTAGTAAACTTTGTTTGTTTTCTTAAATGTTTTTAATTTGTTTAGCAAATTTTACGTTCTTTACGTGTTCTTTATTAACTAAGTCAGAATTTTTTCTTTGCATAACTTTTATTTGGCTTTGTTATGAAATTAATGGAAGAAAGTTAAGTCGAGTTTGGAAAATAACAGTTTTGTGTAAACTCTATGTTATGCCGAACTGTTTATCCGAACTTTTTATTGAGTGCGACAAAACCAACCTGAATATGTTCCAGATAAGTGTGAAATTGGAGAGCGAAATCTATCTGGCAGCTTTGATGCTTCTTCTTCCTCCTCTTGTTTAGGTGTGGTTGCAGTAATTTCGACTGTGACCAATTGATCCGTTTAATGTAGCCACGATGCGGTTCCTTTAAACGACAAATTTCAAAATCGATGAAAAATCCCAAAACTTTGCTCATCATCTAAAAGAAAAATTTCAACCAAATCACCTTTGTTTGTCTTCAAATACAGAAAATATATTGAATGTTCTCGAGAGCCTACCCACCATGAATTTCCCTACAAGATATGCATTAGTTGCTGAAGTCAAAAACAAAAGTTAGAAAGATAAACATTAGAAAATCTCGTGGCTACGGTTGCGTAAGTGCTTTAGCCGTTATGTCTTCACCAGCTCAGGCTTCTTAACTTCGATTTTTAACAATATGTTAACACTTTCCGACTCAATGAAAATGCCCAGAAGTAACTATAATGATTAAAGTAAATAAACCAGAAAACATTGTAAACTCCTATCGACCAATGATTTTACTGGTAACATTTTCTAAAACATTTAAAAGGATATATTTATGAAGGCTAGTCTCAGTTCTAGAAGAAAAATTCAACAATGTTCAACCTTGAAAAATTTCTTCCAACACCAGTGTACTTGCATCGCAAGAGTAGCCGAGTGGGTAAGAGCCGCGATTAACAAGTCAGTATTCGCGTCAGGATTCAATTCTCAGTGCGGTAGAGTTCACTTTAGTCGCAGCTGTAGTGGATGTTCACTCGGTAAAGGCATAAAAATTGCAGACATGAAGTAGACCACGGCCACCACCTCTCCTCTCCTTAATTTTTTTTGGAGGTTTATCGTGTTGCACGAGTAGGTGACATCGCCTGAGTGCTTGGATCATATTAAAAGAGAAAAAAAATACACTAATGACATAGAAATCTTGTTTTCATTTAGCGATCTCATGAATGCTACCTACGAACTACAAATTCAAGTCAATGAAATATTGCTTTGGCTGAACAGATGAAACTCTTAAATAAATGCTGAAAAATCTATGCATACCACGTTCACGTTAAAGGAGAGTACTTGTCCTTTACTATTTTTGAATGGCAACAAAGTCCGTATTAATAACTGCGTGGCTTACACATTGACCAAAGATTAGCATGGAAGGATCATACAAACGCTAACCACCAACATGTTGCCTGCAAAACCAAAAGGCTACTTCATCTCGAAAAATAAGTGAATTTTAGTCAAGGCAAGAGTCGAAGAGTGAGACTCTTTGTCTAATGACCCACAGTTCGTTAGCAACAAACCTGTGTATGGTGGCCCGAAGTTTCCATTAATTAAAAATTTCATTCAAGGTCTTATTTCAAAGTACACCTAATTCTCCTTTTACACGATAGATACGTTCTCAAAGAAATACGTGTAAAAAAAATTCGCGTAAAAAGAGAATTAGATGTAAACAATATTAAAAAGTTCTTGTTAGAGTCCACTTAATTTATTTTGTGCTTACACATTTTAATTCATTAAATATTTTATAAAAAATAAATAAATAAAGAAAATTCCTGGAATTTTAAAAATCGTGTTAAAACAAAATAACTCGTGTAAAAAAAAAAATTTTTTTTCTTTTGAACTCGTGTTAAATCAAATTCGTGTAAAAAAATCGTGTAAAAGGAGGATTCGGTGTATCTTGTCAGAGTTGCCAGTAATCATGTGAATGCCTTAGCAATATCTCTTCTAGACGAATGCAATGAGATAAATTATATTAAAGAGTTTTCCAAGTATAGCTTCTTCTTATTTATTCAAACATCATATATGTATTGTTTTTGTTGGGAGATAATTTCCTTTATTTTATTTGTTTCTTGGATAGCTTGAATATAAACTAAATGTGTAATGAGAGAGAGGGGGGGGGGGGGAGAAGTGATGAGTATCCATGATTCGTGGTGAGCTAAATAAAATTTTCTTATTTGTTTGTTATCGTTTGGTGGTGGTTACGAGGAACTACCTGTCTTTTTTTTTCTCTCTTTTTTTTTTTGAATGTTTATACAAATTATCCGATATGCATCTCTGTTTAAGGCACGTTATTGATAGTTTCCTATTAAGGCCAGGCATTAATTTAATGATAATTTTATTTTAGTAATAACGGTTTTCATGCTATTATTACTCACCGTACGACCGCATTAGTAATATGTATGCGGTGTTTATTGCGTTCACCTTATATGAACAGATTTTATTACCATTATTCATTTATTCATAAGAACGCCTCAGGGATCTAGTCAATCATTTGCGGTTTATACTTTCAATTTTTTGAAATTTTGTCAATAATTTAACGAAATTTATTTAACGAAAAAACAAAAAGTGGTTTTTGTATTTTAATCTTTATAGTACATCTAAATACATCTTAAATTTCAAAGATTGGATTTAAGATCAATAGAACAGAGGTGGGACAACTTACTTTACGCGATCGCTATGTTAAGGTTGATTGAATGAATGCCACTCAGGGAAATGTGAGTAAAAGGTCGCGTCATCTGCACCCATATACACACACATATACATATGCAATATATCAAGATGAAGTGGTCTTGTCTGTCTTAGCTGAGAAAAGCAAAGTATGTCCTCAATTCTTTTTGTTTCAAGCTAAGGTCGAGCACGTAGTAGATCGGGGCCTAAGAAAATTAATATTAAATATCTACTCATAACAACATGCTGTAGTCGTAATAATGAAATAAAAATCAAATCAAGTTTTTCACTCCTTCGGGAATCTGTTGACAAAAACAGCAAAGAACAACTTGTCAAAAGTTATTGACAATAAAATCGAGATCAACTCTTCCTCGAGATCAACTACTAGGTGTTTTACGTTCGATCTATGGATCATAAGTGGTAGACTTTATGTTTAGCTTCGTAGCCCGATTAAAACCTTGCCCTAATTGCTGCAAATAACAACAGGCAACCTTTGAAACAATTAGTAATTGACTCGCGTTCAAGTTATTAGACATCCCTAAGGCAAAATGTCCAGGTTCCACCATAAAAAAATAAATATCTGATTAAACATGGCATGGTGATTAATCTTATTGAGGGCGTTTCGCGTTCAAGATATCAGGCTAAGCAAATTTTTTCGCCACAATAGAATAAGTAGTAGTAGTAGTGAGGGGCGTAACTACGTAGTTCCGACTATGCCAAATTGAGAAAATTTAGGAAACATGATTTTTTTTTTTTTGTCAAGTACAAGGCGTTTCAAGTTCACGCGTTTGAGCATGCGTTTGAGAGAACGCGCTTTCCTAACTGTAATGGATTAAGAAAAGTTGTCTGTTTATAAATGATTTCTCCTCGTAATGTGGTTCAACATTCCGGTACATCTATGTATGCAAAAGATGTTAAGTTTTCTTATTTTTCAAACCATTACGAAGGCTTTGATGATTCATTTTTATTGGCTGAATGTTGTAAGGCAAATGGACTGGCATTAAATATAAAAAAGATGTAAGTCCATGTTTTTCAGTAGAGCGTCCTCCGTCACTTTGAATTATAAATTGACTGGGCTCGAGGCGCTTTCGTTGTTGAATGATCTTGAGGTAATTTTCGATGGTAGCTAGATCTGCATTCGGTTTTATTAAAAAGTGGTCCAATCCTTATGTAACAAAACTTATATATGATTGAAGCAATCCAAAAACAATTCCTTTTGCTTGTCTTGCGCGGTTCAGGATCGGTTAATAAAAGGATAATACCTTCATATGAAAATTGGTTACTTCTGATCAGTTTACCTAATCGCGAATGTAGAAGATTGATCCTTGGAATGGGCTTTATTTAAGGTGATATTCCGTCATCGTTCTTCGGTTGAGTAGGCGAGAGTTCACTGTTTTTTCAAGAATATCAATGAATATTTTTCCATCTTTATTGTGTCAATGTTAGGGTAATTATGCACTTTTTTTCCCCCTTTCGCGTTCTCCATAAACAATTTTAAGATTATTTTTGTTTGTACACCTAATTCTCTTTTTACACGATAGGTACGTTCCCAAAAAAATCGTGTAAAAAAATTCGTGTAAAAAGAGAATTCGGTGTATTCAGTAGATAGTTCAAGTGATTGTTTGAAATCGTTGTTGGTTAGCTTACGCGATTAAGAAAGCTACTAATGCAGTTCAATTCATCTTACGGTGAATTTGCGATATTCATGATATCAACCATTGCAGCAGGAATTGTTAATATTTGTATGATTTTTCATTGGATTTCAAGTGGCCATCATAATGAAGGATCTAAAGTAAAGTGATTGTCTTTTTTTACTCGATTTCGTTTTTATTTCTTACCGCGTAAGTGATCGGTTATTACACTAACTTTAACATTAAATTCCAATTGCGAGTTACCTAAATGATGTATGCATTCACATAAATTAAATGTTAGTATGTTGTTGTAGGTATTGTAACGTTTCCTCCCTTTAAATAGAATTCTTTGTCGACTCTCATCTCATAACTCATCGAATTGATGAATAATTATAACGTTACTTGAATGTTGCATGAAAAAGAGATCAACGATCAAACAACTTTGAGTTAAGTTACACGGTTTCTTTTTGTATCGGTTTTCTTAAACATGGCTTTATGATCACTTAACAAGTGCCTCACATTCAATTTGCTGGCCATCCCTGAAACACAACGCGTGTTTGTTTTAGTTTTTTTTTATTATGTTGGGTTAAATAGCTTTGAGTTTAATTTTAACATCTAAACATATTAACGTAATGGCTGACCTCAGTTATATGAAGCAGGGGTAATAACACATTTACGCTTTGCTATATTTCTTATTTGTAAGATTGAATTTAATCAAATGTATCCGTTAGCTATTTAACACTTTTTGCAGCATTAATTGCTGTACCGACAAAGAAAAAAA
The DNA here is from genome assembly GCA_000688715.1 of Glossina pallidipes. Lineage (NCBI taxonomy): Eukaryota > Metazoa > Arthropoda > Insecta > Diptera > Glossinidae > Glossina > Glossina pallidipes. The sequence goes on along the minus strand of KK499859.1, from coordinate 281,751 downwards.
CAAAAAAAACAAAAAGCTAATGCTAATATAATTAATATTAACACACAAAAAGCAGCAAAAGCAATGCCTTTCCTAGTGAAAATATATTTTAAGAAATCGTCTAAAGTTATATCGTCAAAAAAAAAAAGCAAAAAAAAATTTATGTAAACTATTTTCATGTTAACATCTGATACATATCCCCATTGTTTGTATAAAATGTTGTTTGGAAATTTACAGCACCAAACCTTGGCGCACTTGCACTAATCTAGATGAAAAGATTTAAATAGATACGTGTGTACTTATGTTTGCATATATATACACTCGTTCTAGGTTCAAATAAAGGAAAGAATAACTAAAATAGAACAAACTTTACAAGTTCACGTACGCAAGGGTGCAAAGTGTAAACATAGCACTTGTGCCTTTAGCACTAAATACTCTATTTTTCAATTGCTTTTCCTTTGTTTTATCTTTGTTTTTTGTTCTTTGTTTTTGTTTTTGTTTTTGTTTTTTGTTTCGTTTTTTTCGATATCATAGAAAGGGTATCAACATTATCGACTATGTTAAAAGCGGTGTTCATGTGTATACATTTACTGATACCACCACTTCACCCTGAAGCTTGTACAATGAATGCATGGCAGTGCTCGCTATACTCGGCTTACGTTTAAAATAGTATTTAAAACGTAGTACGATATGCTAGTAGGTAGGTAGTAGTTGCAACGAAGTGACTTTCAACAGGCCTTTACTCGTTTATTTAGCGCTCTTTGACTCTGGATTTTATTATTAAATTTGATACAGAAGTGTTGAAGTATGGCAATTTCAGTTTTCAATACATGACAAACAATATGTTGCGTTGGTGGTTTACAATTCGTGACCAACGTGTTAGTCGAGTTGTGAGGGAAATCGTTTCATTGTTACACCAAAATGTTACTGTGCCTCTGATAGACTTTTGCTTATGCACATTCATGTTGGAATCAACACAAGATTGTAAGACAGTAAGTAAACGCTCCCGTTTTCGCTTGCATATGTGCAGCAAAGCATTCAGTGCATACAACAGGACAAGCAAATGTAAACAATAACAGTAACGACAACCACACTCAGTATTTGCGGCAGATAAATACCAATTGTAAAATGGCAAAAGCGCTGCAACATTCAGTTCTATACCCAACACCATAGATTGGTAGTGCATGAAAATACGAATCGGGGACTTTACAACATATATATATATATATAGATCACACTTACACTTACTTGACTGTTTGTAGCTTAAAGTTGTTTGCCTAGACGAATAAATCTGGTCTCTTTACGGGGGAGCCGTAGGATAGGATGGTCCCCTGATGGGTTACTTCGCAATTACCGCAAATTCCCCACATCACGTGCGTCATCTTTCACAGTGAACTTTCGTTGAAACCTTAAACTTGATTTCGTAGTTTTCCCAATTAAAGGCCTCTGAGAAAGTTCAAGAATCATATAAATCGGCTTGGGATGTGACTAACAACTACCGAAGAAGTTTTTAGAAATGAGCTTTACACTGTAGTGTGCTTACCGCAGAGAGCACTTATCGACTGGTATTTCATTCCTGCCAGGATCGAGATATAATAAAAGTTGAAAATTCAAACGAGCTTTAAGCCCAGTACTGTACTTGGGTCACCAGAAATGTTTTCTGTTTTTTTCTTTCTTATATAGAAAGCCTAGAAGGGAGCCTCGTATATATCGAACACATCGGCATTGTCAACTTTTATTACTGCATTATGTACCCTAATAAATATTGAGCTTAGTAATTGGTTTATGCATATGAGGTGAACGAGTGAAGTGAGAACGTGGGACTATGTTTTCAATAAAACAATTTCATTGCTCCCTTACTGACCGCCTTGAAGCGTTTTCTTAAAATCATTTATTGACGCCATCCACTTTTTTCACTTTGAACGAGTCGAAGAATTAGTGAGCGTTGACCGTTACTCCAAGGCGTAATGAGCAGATACTCATTGATTAGAAAAAACTTACGTGGCTGCACACCAATTAATGGAAGCCTCGTTGCGGAAACTGTTCCTGTTAAGGACATTATTGACTCAAAAGTGACGGTCGCTTTGCAATAAAAATTGTCATCTTTGTCTATATCGTTCAGCATGCATTCTCCTCAATTTGAAAGAATTTAGTAACATTATTGCACCCTGTGCTATTTTGTTTCGATAGCATAAATGTCGCCGCCTAAGCTCGAAGGAAATGCTTGAGAACTTCGGATATCGATAGGAGTTTAGAAGAAAAACATTAAATGTTTTAATTACAATGCGAATGCCGAAAATTGCGCCATCTTGCGTGAACTGTTGTCAAGGCGCTACATACGTACGAAGAATAGAACTGAAATGAATTATTTTTGCAAACATATTACTGTTACCTCTTGGTTTGTACCACCAAGAAGTGCGCACGAGATTCGGCGTATAGTAAATACAATACTGAGCAAGGCAAGATTGTAAGCCTACTTTGTGATTTTTGACTTTCTCTTTTTCCTCCAATTCGTCCATTGGCTTCTCATTCATAGCTCAGTGAGACAGAGAAAGAGAAAGAGAGAGAAAGAGAGAAAGAGAAAGAGAAAGAGAGAGAGGGAGAGAGAGAGAGAGAGAGAGAGAGAGAGAGAGAGAGAGAGAGAGAGAGAGAGAAAA